>JAHHUM010001856.1:142786-237039 GCA_036173005.1 Crenichthys baileyi | reverse complement strand
TTTTTTGGTGGGATGAAGCATGTTTCCATTTTCAAGAGAAGCCAGAGCAGGAGTGATGCAAAAAAAGTAAAGAAAAGAAAAAAAAGAAATATCCATGTGCGATGAAGGGCTAAGAGCTGCACATTTGTTTTCAATTTCTAGCAGCAATCCCTGAAACCAAATCAGAGCGATTAAACTGGACGACCCAGTTGGCACAAAGCATGCTTTTAGCCTCCTGCAACACTGGGCCCTGCTGCTCCCTTGAATAATATTTTCTTTTGCACATAGAGCACATGTTTGATCACACTTTTTATTAGAGAAGAAGCCTTCCTCTGAAAGGCATCCCTGCCGGTCATTCCCACCGCCGTCACTGTCTGCCCGATTCACCTCCACTCGCTGTGCAGCCTTCTGCTAGGAAAGCAGGATGAGAGAAAGAGTCACGCTAAAGCAACCAGATGCAGGAAAATGTGCCAAAACAGGCCTTGGCTCTTCCGTCCAAAAGGTCATATTATTTATAGGGTCTGGCTCTCTGCAATGACATCATTCTTCTCCTTGATCAACAAGATAGGTTCGCCGTTTGTGTTAATCCCAAAAGTTGCCCACATGCAGGAATGTGCAGGAGAGGGAAAATCATACAAAGGGGTAATTACTTCACTTTTGCAGCCACAAGGCCCAGAGAGAAGCCCTGCTTTTTTATATTTCCCCTCATTCATACAGTTATAAGAGCAAAGGCTTGGCAAGAGCATTCATCATTCCTCCTTGGACAATGAGAAAGAAAAACACCACTTATGTTCTCCTGCGTTTGTTCGCTGCACTAAGTGAAAGCCTCGAATGATTTACATCAGAGGTCAGGTCAGGGATATTGTTTAAAAGGGACCTCAGGATTCCAAATCCACTGAGCATTTCCTTTGTTTTTTGGTGTTAAGGTTTGGCAGATCTTAACCTAGATAAGTTGAAAGAGCCACCACAACCTTAAGAGAGACAGGAGCAGGCTTCCTGTCCTCACTGCCCGAGGCAAGCATCCTGTTTATTACAGCTGGATTGGACCCAAAAGTCTAAACAACACACAGTCATCATGCATTGAGCCGATATATAAAGCAGATAAGACAGAGCTTTTAAAGAAACAAATATTAGAAACAAAGCCATCAACCCTATTACAACTGCTGGACTTCCTTTGTCTGAACTGATGACTTGAGGATTTTCCTGTACATTTTCTTTATAAAATGTTTACCGAAAACAAACTGAATTTTCCTCCTTGTTTCTTGATGGATAACCATTTTGAGTTTACTCGAGAAAGTATTATAAATCATGGTGATGCTGACCTTTCCTTATAAAACTGGAATCAAAAGGAAGAGAGCTGATCTGTACAAGAGGGTGGGGTGTTTTTGGCCGAGGCATTTGCTGGAAGCAGACATTATGGTGAAGCACCGATGTGTTGTGAGTTATAGCTATGGACACAACGCTTCCTGCTCCCTTCCATATACAGGATTACTGTCATTGATGACCACAGCACTCTCCAAGCTTTATGTGGCCTTGTTCTGTCTAAATGGATCCTGGGACTAAGTGCCTATAAAAGTCCAACACTCCACTTTAAAGAGGAACACTGCCTTTTTGTGCTGTAAAATTAAATACAGTGATGGTTTTTGGACTTGATGTTGTGAAAACATGTGCATAGGTCACTCCCAACTCTCAAAATAAGCTTAAAGCTGTCCATTTTCAAGGAAGTAAATTAAATGAAATGTCATCTTATTTTGTCAGTACTCTAAAATACTGTCTTACTGAAAGACAAATAGCAGATACTGACACTACCCACACATTTGAAGGGAAAATATGTTAACCTACTGAAAATAAATGAATACCTGATAGTTTAAGTAAATTGGTAGGAAAATGTTTATTAACAGCAATCAACTGGAGGTAAAAATGACTAAATGACAATGAGTAGACCTTCAGCCTCCAATACGCCATTTTCACTCAATGCATTCATTTTACCTATAACCTTAACTATGTCAAAAAGCAAACCTTATTTGGAAGGCACTAGATTATAGTGTTTCTTTTTCATTAGTACAGAAGACATAATTTATCTTTGTGCAAATATCAACTGGAAGGGACCTTGATACAGTAGGGTGTAATGAGATCTCATGCCACAAGCTTTTTGGATATTTACATGCCATAAAGCTGCTGTATGTATGTCACTATGTCTGATGAGCTACTCAAATTCTAGACTATTAGCATGAGCCCTGAATATGAAGGTGAGTGATTTATGCTTGGCTTCCTTTCTATAACTATGTCATATTTGGAAAAGTTAAGGAATTAATTCTTGAGCTGGTCTGTTGAGCTGACAGAGTGAGCTAATATAGTATTCTCATAGGCTGGCTGACAACATCCTGTTACAAAAGCAACAAAAAAGCCTTCACCAGTTTTAAAACTGTGCGGTACTATTTTGAGTAGTAGGAACATTCATCCATCCATTGTCTTTCGCTTATCCGGCGTCAGGTCGCGGGAACAGCAGCCTAAGCTGAGAAACCCAGCACCATCTCCCCAGCCACTTGGGCCAGCTCGTCCGTGGAATCCCAAGGTGTTCCCAGGCCAGCCGAGAAACATAGTCCCTCCAGCATGTCCTGGGTCTTCCTCTGGGCCTCCTCCTGGTGGGACGTGCCCAGAACACCTCACCAGGGAGGCGTCCAGGAGGCATCCTAACCAGATGCCCGAGCCACCTCAACTTGATCCTCTCAACGTGGAGAAGCAGCAGCTCTACTCTGAGTCCCCGCCTGGATGAACGAGCTTCTCACCCTATCTCAAAGGGAGAGCCCAGACACCCTGCGAAGGAAACTCGTTTCGGCCTCTTGTATCCGTGATCTCGTTCTTTCGGTCATGACCCAAACCTCATGACCATACATGAGGGTAGGAACGTAGATCGACCAGTAAATCGAGAGCTTCGCTTTCTGACTCAGCTCTCTCTTCACCACGACAGACTGGTAGAGTGCCCGCATCACTGCTGATGCAGTACCGATCTGTCTATCGGTCTCCCGCTCCATATTTCCCTCATTCATGAACAAGACCCCAAGATACTTGAACTCCTCCACTTGAGGCAGGACCTCCCCCCTGACCTGGAGGAGACACTCTACCCTTTTATGGCTCAAGACCATTGCCTCGGACTTGGAGGCACTGATTCTCATCCCGGCTGCTTCACACTCGGCTGCGAACTGCTCCAGTGAGAGCTGTAAATCACGAGCTGATGAAGCCAATAGGACCACATCGTTCGCAAAAAGCAGAGACGCAATCCTAAGGCCACCAAGTCCACAAAGCACATGTAGACTGGCTGGGAAAACTCCCATGCACCCTCCAGGACCCTGCTGAGGGTGGAGAGCTGGTCCAGTGTTCCATGGCCAGGACGAAAACCACACTGCTCTTCCTGAATCCGAGGTTCGACTTTCCGATGTACCCTCCTACCCAGAACCCCCAAATAGACCTTACCAGGGAGGCTTAAAAGTGTAACTCCCCTATGGTTGGAACACACTCTACGGTCCCCCTTTTTGAATAGTTGGCCCACCATCCCAGTCTGCCAATCCAGTGGAACTGCCCCTGATGTCCACGTGATGCTGCAGAGTCGTGTTAGCCAACACAACCCTACAGCCACTTCAATAAAAAGCTATACAAGTACAGGTGAAGTTGACTTTCAAGATAAAGAAGAAAAGTCATGGCCATACTTCATGAACTACAAGAAAGGCAACAGCTTAATTCTGCAGTGTAAACTTAGTTTGCTTAATCAAACTATTTGAATTAAAACTCAACATCAAACCTACGTATCACTTGGAGGTACGTAAAAATAGATTTTGGAGTTTAGTAAGAAACTATGCTCATTTTTCTTGGACTGTGGTGCATGACATGCTAATGTTTTTTTTAACAACATTGTGACCGAATGTAATCTAAAGCTAAAAATAGCATCATTGGGCTAACTAGGTGCACATCCAGTTACTGTCATAATGAAAAACAAGGGGCTCTGAAAACAGGCAACAACAACATAAGTAGAAAATCAGTTAAACCAGACTTAGCTGGAGGGCACAAAGGGCTAATAAAGATTGGATTGATCTGCAACACATGAAAATTAGGTTAAGCAGGAAGGTGAGAAGGCAGACTCAGGCAGACCAAGGAACCAGGGTGCTAGCTTCTTAGAGTAAGCTTTGAGGGGTAAGTTCTTAGCGGATAGCCAAATCTCCTGTCCGGGGGAGTAGGTGGGAGCCGGGATTTGTCTTCGTCGTCAGCATACCCGTTATTTTTGTGAGAAGTTCGTGCAGGGCGACCTGGGTCTGGTTCCAGATCTTCTGGCAGTTTGTAAGGTGGGATCTGACAGAAGATAGGACTGTGTTAGGGAAAGACGTGGGGAGAAGTGATGGTTCATAGCCAAGTGAGGCTTTCAAAGGAGACAGACCGGATTCAGCAGAGTTGTGTGCATACTTGACCCACGTCATGTGATCACTCCCGGATGTAGGGTTATTTGTACAGAGGCAGCAGAGGATATTTTCAAGTTCTTGGTTAAGTCTTTCTCATTGGCCATTAGTTTGGGGGTGGAAACCTGAAGATAGCTGAGACTTGGCCCCAAGAGTGGAACAAAAATCCCTCCAGACCTGTGAAATAATTTGTCTTCCCCGGTCAGAGATAATTTTGGATGGGATGCCATGGAGCCTAAAAACATGTTTCATGAGAAGTCGGGCTGTTACAGCAGAAGAAGGGAGCTTGTTAGTGCAATAAGATGGCAGGAATTTGAGAAGCAATCTATAATGGATAAAATGCCAAAATGACAAAAATGAAATGTTTTATTCTTGGAAAGAGGGAACCCTTTAACAAAGTCCAATGCAAGATGTGACCAGGGACAGCTAGGGATGAACAAAGGAGTAACCCAGCAGGAGGTCTGTATGAGCCTTTATTTCTAGCACAGGTGGTACATGCAGAAACATATTCAGCCACGTCTTTTTTGAGACACCGCCACCAGAAGTATCAACAGATGAGAGCAATAGTATGACTTGAGCCTGAATGGGCTGAGAATTTTGAGGCGTATGTCCACTGGATCACCTGGGACCTGATGCTGGATGGGAAGTAGAGGCCCCCGAGTGGACCTCCTCCCGGATCCGATCAACCCAATGCTGCTCGAACCCAAGACAGTAAGTTATAATGAAGTTAAAACGGGGACAGAAAAGTGACCAACGTGACTGACGAGGATTAAGACTCTTGGCAGATTGGATATAGGCGAGGTTCTGATGGTCTGTCCAAATGACCATGGATTGAGCAATGCCCTCCAGCCAGTGTCTCCATTCTTCCAAGGCCATTCTAATAGTGAGGAGCTCCTGATCTCCATCATAGTTTCGCTCTGCAGAAAAAAAATCTTTTGGAAAAGAATGGGCACGGGTGGAGCTTACCATCAGATGGAGATCGTTGTGAGAGTACAGCTTCAACCCCTGTGTCCGAGGCATCCACCTCCAAAACAAACTGGATCTTGGGATCTGGATGTGTCAAGATAGGGGCAATGGAAAACTTCTCCTTGAGAATCTGGAAGGCTTCATCGGCTTCTGGGGACCAGGCAAATGGTTTCTTAATGGAAGTGAGCGCTGTGAGAGGATAAGCAAGTAAACTGAAGTCACGGATGAACACAACCAATCGTCTGAACATCTACTGCCCGGTAGTACAAGTTGATGGACCTGGGGGTGTCCCACTCCATCTGCCTGTGGATCCTGGACTTCCTGACAAACCGCTCTCAGAGAGTGAGAGTTGGCCCCCACCTCCTCAGCCATCAGTGTGCTGAGTCCACTGCTCTACTCCCTCTCCACTCTGTGGTTGTAGAAGTGCGTCCTGTAATTGATGGGTTGCTGGTTCAAACCCCCACTCTGTCCATCTTAGTCGTTGTGTCCTTGGGCAAGACACTTTACCTGCCTTTCCTGCTGATGGTGGTCAGAGCGCCCAGTGGTGGCGATTGTATGGTGGCCTCACTTCTGTCAGTCTGCCCCAGGACTGCCTCCCACCATCAGTGTGTGTGAATGGGAGGATGACTAATTGTAGTGTAAAGCGCTTTGGGGTCCTTGGACTAGATAAAGACAAGTACAGGCCATTGTACACCCCCCCCCCCAAAACTCAGCAATACCATTATTACGTTTGTGGACGACACCATCTTAGTGGGACTTATCTCTGGGAGGGATGAGACCGCCTATCGAGAGGAGGTGCAGCTGTTTTGTGAACAAAATTACAACTTTACTACAGACACTTCTTCCTATTTAATTGTATCTATCTTGTTATAATTATCAAAGACATATGATGCCTATTTCACTATTCAGTATATAAAATCTTAGATAAAACATTTATTGAAGCTCAAGGATAGACCTTACCTGGACAAGGTACACCTTGTCCCAATTGCAAAACAACCATACAGCATCATTGGAAGGAACGTATATTCAGCTGTACTTGCAAAGGATAACATTATGATGCATACAATAACTAACTTTTGTTCTTTGGTATTGAGAATTCGGACTAGTATGTCAATTTGTTCTGTTTTTAGTTTGTTATCTTCAAACCCACAACTGTGACACTTGCAGTGGCCAGGGCTGGCAAAGACTTTACTCTCCACCTGAAGATATAAAGTTTCCATGTTGTTTTGTCATAAAAGTGGATACTTATTGTCAAGCAGCAAAAGTATCCACTTTTATGCTAAGCTGTGCTAATTAGCAGTTGGTTGTAGCTAACTGTAGCCAAAACAAACAAGTGTAGCTTTTGTTCTCAAAATGGGCAGGCTTTTTTTCTTTAATTATTTAATTCCCCCTAATCTGTTATTAAATTGCCTTGTGTTGTTTTGCCAAGCCCACACATGAAACATGATTTTTTTTTCCTCTAGCTTGCAAAGCCAAATTTAGAATCAGACCATACAAAATCCAGTTTCAATTCGTGTTGAATAGATCCTATCACTGCTAAGATCATTTTAAAAAAGAAAAACATGTATTTTAGAAAATCAGTTCAATAAATTCTTTTATCCTATGTTGCTTCAAATGAGGTAAAATGTTTCATGGGGATTATCGTTAGGAAAAGATGACAAGTATTAACAAAGGGCAACTTTTCCACCGTGCATTTTTCACACCAGCAGCATTAGGTGAAATTGGTTTCTGGGCTCCTAATGCCCCGTTCTCCCCCTGTCAATGGGTGATTAGCTGGAAGGGCTTTCATATTGTGGGCAAAGTTGCAAGGCTCCTTTCAGACGAGAGTCTTGTAAAAGTTCGGGAGGTTCACTTTTCTCATTAGGTCAGAGTCAACTTTGATTTCCTGCGTGAGTGCAGAGTGGCAGGCCTTGGTGACTGTTCTAAATGTAAATCATGGCTGAATGGAATTACACAGACAGTCAGGCATCTGTATTTTAATTGGCCCCTGGCCAATAACTCCCACTTTCCCCCCCCCCCTTTTTCCTTTTCCAAAAATTTTCGCCCCTCCACCCCCCTTAAAAAAAACCCCCCCAAAAAAAGAAAAAAACCCCCCACCCAAAAAAAAAGGGCCAAAGGGGAAAAAAAATTTAGAAAGAGGTCCGCCCCCCCCCCCAAGGGGGGTACGAAACCCCCCCCCCCAAAATTTTTTTGGGGGGTTTTTTTTTTTTCCTCCCCCCACTTTTTTGGGGGGAAAAGGGGATTTTTTTCCAACTTTTTTCCCCCTGGTTAACTTTTAAAGGGGGGGTTTTTTGGGGAAAAACTTTTACATTTCCCCAAATTAAAAGCTCGGGGCCCCTCTTTTAACCGGGGGGGGGATAAAAAAAATTAAAACTTAATTCCCCCTTTTCCTTCCAATTTTTTCTTTTGCCCCAAAAACCAAAATTTTTGAAATTTTTTAAAAACACCCCCCAAAAAAAAATTGTCCCCGGCCCCCCCTTTCAAAAATTCCTTTTTTAAAAATTTATTTTAAAACCAAAATTTTGCGACAGGGGAAACGTAAAAAAAAGGGACGGGGGGGGAAAAAAAAAAAAAACACCCTTTTACCAAGAAGAACAAAAGGTAGGGAAAACCAGAAGGGGAAGGATCCCCGCCCAAAAGTTTTTACAAAAAAAATTTTTTTTTTGATTCCCCTTTTCGATCAAAAACCCCCCCTTAAAAAAAATTTAAAGGCCCCCAAAAATTAAAAAATAATTTTTTAGGGGGTTTTTTTGGGAAAAACCCCTGAAAAAATTTGGAAGGGGGGGGCCCCCCCCCAAGGGGAAACCCCTTTTTTTTAAAAGGTTGCCCAAGTTGCCCCCCCAAGGAAACCCCCAGGGGAAAAAAAACTTTTAAAAAACCCGGGAAAAAGGGGATTAAAACAAAAAAGGGGGCAAAGGGTTAAGAAGGGGGGAAGATGGGGGGAAAAAAAAAAGGGGGAAAAACTAAAAACGAAAAAGGTTTCCCAAAGTTTCTAAACCCCAAAAAAATCGGCCCCGAGGTTTTTTTTTTCCCCCGGGCAAAATCCCCCCTTTCCCGAAAAGAAAATTTTTGGGACAAAAGGGAAAAACAAAAAAACCAAACCCCCAACTATCCTATTTTTTTTTTCCCCTAGGGAAAATAAAACCCCAAAAACCCCCTTTTTTTTTTTTAACCAACCAAAAAACCAAGGTAGACCAAAAAACCCCCTGGGGGGAAAGATAAAAAGGCACCCCTTTTGAGAGGAAAAGGGTTTTAGAATGGGGGTTAAACCAAAAAGGGGCCCGAAAAAAAAAAACCCCAAAAAAGGGGGGGGGGCCCCCAAAAAAGGGGGGGGGGGACACTTTTTTGGGGTTAATGCTTCAAAAAGGGCTTTTTTTGGGGCCGGGGGTTTATTTTGGAAAAAGGGGAAATTGGGGCTTTCCCTTTTCTTCCCCCCCTTGTGTCGGCAGGGTTTTTTCCCCAAAAAAAAGGGAAAAAAATTAAAAAACCCCCTTTTTTTTTGGGAAGGAAAAAAAATTTTTAAAACCCCCAAAAAGCTAAAAAAACCGGTCCAACGCAAACCTTTAGTAAATTTTTACTGTGGAAAAAATTGTTAAAAATTACTTTTTTTCTTTTTTTATTTTCTTTTATATTTACTTCCCCTCAGTTTTATTTCTTTTTTCCACCACTAATCTGCCATTTGCCAAAGGATTTACATCCCAGTATTAAATCCGCCCAGAGAACCACTCAGCGGAATAAGTCCATTACTCACTCAATTACTGGAACAGCACAGCCTGCTGGGTTTGGGTTTGGGGAGAAAGCTGGAAGGAAGGTTCTGTGGCTACTGGAGGGTTTCAGTGTATCAGCGTTTTGGGCTAAATTATTCTCCGTGTCTTTCTGCAACTCTGACCTGGAAACAAGGTTTGCTCTGTCTGTAGGCCACTTTCTAGGGTTTATGGATGTTGTTTATAATTTAATTTGGACCTCTGTCACTGTGCGGCGGTAAATGTTAACGTAATGCACCCTTTCCCTAGGTGATATGTTGTTTTTAGTTGTATGTTTAATTACAGAAGAGAAAATGTGATTTTTTTTTAAGGGAGAGGCACATGTTCCGCTCCTTGGGGCAATGGTGAACAGCTTGCCATTGTTGCAGTCGGCGTTATGCTGAGTGGCTGAAGCACTGGGGTCCATTCTGCGCTGTGAGCAACCACATACGAAACAGTCACTGCTCAAAGTATTTGCTTTGCGTGGGAATTCTTCTGAGAAGCGCGCATATTTTATTATTTCAGCTCCCCGTGCTCTTGTTTGTTTCAGCTGCACAGTGTGAGTCCTATCGAACACCATCTTAGCTTTCATCTTCGTATCAAGACTTCTTCCTGCTTGGCTTGTGCAGACATCTGTTATTGTGGGCTTTGGGTCAGGGAGGCCCCCTGCTCTGGAGAAAGAGATGAGATATTAGCATGTGGAGAAAGAGAGGGAGGGATAAGAGCAGACAGGAAGGAGAAGGGAAGAAGAGAAAGTGTGTGAGTGAGAAAGAGAGGCGAGCTCATGTGCATTTGCTCACATGCTGCATAAATCATGATGGTTCCAAAAGTAAATAGAAAATGTCAGTCCCCGCAGTCTGCTAAATCAAGCCACTGCTTCCTCGATCTGTTTGGTAATTGTGCTGATGGGGTTGTTTTGGAGCAGCTGCACCGAGCTAAGCAAAAACAGCCATGCGGTGGGGAACTTCAAGGATGCAATGGCAACTGTGGCTATCAGAGGGAGGAGAGAGACAAACGGATTGCTCCGGGGATGGGCTGGGAGATGGCAGTGATGCGGTGTGAAGGGTTCTGCATGCAGACATTTGTAGAATCAGCAGAGGTGTCAAAGTCAGGTCTGACACCGGCTCCTGGTTAATGAGATTCAGAATATAGAAACTGTCCTCTTTGGGAAGCCTGAACTGTCCATAATCATTTGTGTCCATCATCACTCACAGTTCTGCACTTATTAGAGCACTTAAGGTCATTTCACATCATGTCGCTCAGAGTAAAGATGCAGAGTGAGTGTTATATAATCCCTAGAGACATATTAAAGTGATCAAAGCTTAAAACTTCCTACAAGTTTTGTTCTGTGTTTTTTAACAGCTATATGCTTTCATGGTGCGTTTTAGCATAGTTGAAAGCAGATATTCACATACACTAAATAAAAATACACTTTAAATACATTACCAAGATTATTTATTTTCCAAAATGCCTGAAAAGTGAGAGAGCTATTAACTTTCTGCAAATTCTGAAGTGTTCATACACTTCCTAAGTATATGGTGGAAATATGTTTTAAACTATGTGACCTCACATGTTTTGGGTATCTTTCCACAAGCTTCTACCTATAGTTTGCTGGATGTTTGGCCCAGTCCTCCTAACAGAACTTGTGTCACTGAGACAGGACAGTAGGTCACATTGCTCACACACATCTTTTGAAGTCTGCTCACACACTTCGTATGGGACTGAGATTAGGGCATTGTGATGGACACCCCATACACTGACTTTGTCATACTTAAGTCACTATGTAAGTAATGTAGCTGTATGTTTGGGGTCCATTTGGAAGACCCATTTGTACACCAGTTTTAACTCCCTCACCCTTGTTATCTATTTTGTAAAGTGTGCCTGTCCCTCCTGCAACAAAACACCCAGAAAGCATGATACTGCCACTGCTGTAGGTTGGAATGGTGTTCTGAGATTTCCAACTTCCTTCCAACTTGATGGTCTTTATGGCCTAACATTTTAATTTTAGTTTTATCAGACCACGGGACATGTCTCCAAAAATGTATGTATTTGTTCCCGAGTGCATTTGCTAAATAATCTTGTTTTGTGTTGCTTTCAGAGTAAGGAATTCTTCATCTTTGTGACCTTCAAGCCTATGTGGCTCCAGGACTTGTTTCACAGTGAATATTGACACTTAAATACCAGCTTCAATCAACATCTTCACATGGTCTTTGCTTTTATCCCGGGGCGGTAAACAGATTTCAAACCAAAACACATTATTTCTGGTATACAGAACCTGTCTGCTTTCTGAACAGTACTGTATATATTCCTGCATATAATTGTTTGTCTGCAGTTTGTTTTGTGATATCCTATCTGATTTCTTTACATTTTTCCATGATGTGACACAAGGAAGTAATGTGTTTGAGGGCCATAAAATTCATCCACAGGTGGGACTCTATTTCACTTATATGTGATCAGGAGCTTATAAAGCAATGACATGATCATCTTGGCTTTTCCAAATTGTTTAAATAGATAGTAACTTTAGTGTACGCAGTAAAACATCTCTCATTCTGACATTTAACAAAAGAAACAGTTTTGATTATCCTAACTGACCTAAAACAGGAAAGGGTTATTCAGATTTAATGTCAGACAGGGAAGAAAAAAAGATTGTGTCTTTTATACAGTGTTAATATCAGGTGATCATAACTCACTTTCAGCTACCAATGCTCACATGCCCTATTGTCTAAAGCAATCCACACCAAAGAAATGCCACAATTACTATATGTAATATCTCACAGAAGGCTAAAAACCCACCTGCATTTTGTTCACAAAATCAGTTCACAAAATATTTTACGTTGACACAGAAGCCATGGATAAATGGCAAGCCCTATGGTCATATAACAGTCTTAGATTTATATGAGTAAAAATATTTTGATAAAACAACAAAATTTGAAAACGTTGGACACTGTTGACTGTAAAGAATAATAAAAAAAAACATAAGCTTATGTTTAATCAGCATTTTGTTTGGTGCTGTATGATCCCCATTATAAAGAGACACAGCCTGAAATAGAAGTCAGAACAAATTGTTTATGGACAAATGACAGATAAGAGAAATATTACTTGGTCAGCCTACTGCTCATAAAGGGAGAAGCGCGAGGCAGTAATTTGTGTTTTGTTTGAGCTGTCCCAAACTAGGCATTGAAAGAATGGTAAATATATGTTTGGTGTTGATGTTATAAAAAGAATAAAAAGAAGAGGTTTTAATAAGGCCTTTCAACCAGTTAGGGAGCAATGTCTTCTGTCTTCGTTGGTGTAAACTGAACTATAGAACACTGCAGCTCTTTCACATAAAAAAAAAACTTGAAGAAAGAATTATCTTCCTTAAACCTTGAAATGTTTAATTAAAAGTGCACTGAGACATTGCTTTCTAATCAATTCCAAAACCACAGTTACGGTTTCGTGGAGCAGCAATTTATCCAGATAGAAATCAGAAGTGAAAACCTAAATTATTACCTAAAAACCGACTTAGCCACCAGTTCAAGTCAGCCTTTCTTCTTTCTATTTTTACCCCATACATCAAATTTGTAATTAGCTGACTAATATCAAGACGAAATCTATTCAAAATCTAAAATGTTTCTTTCTCGAGTACAGTCATGAAACTAATAATTCTTCCTCAGATTTGGTTTTGTCAGTTGTATTTGCCTGTATTTACAGCCTATGAACTTTTTCAGATTTTGTAATGTTACACCAACCTAATTTAATGAGTCCTTTTGGCATTTTCTGTGATCGACCAATGCAAAGTAGTAACGAAACGATGCAAATAAAAAAGGTGCAATGACACGTGGTTGAAAGCTAACACTGAATCATCAAACTGAACACACCGTCCTTATAATGAAACAGTGTGGCAACAGCATCATGCTATGGGGTTGTTTTTCTCCAGCACAGACTAGGAAGCTGGATGGAGCTAAATACATCTGACACCCCAAAATGTATTATTTTATTTAGATGATTAATGCTTGTTACAAAATGTGGAGAATTTTGATGGGTATGAATACTTCTGCAAAGCACTATGTGCTCCATGCTAAATGATTTATCCGCATCTCACCTTTGCTACAGACCTCACCAGTTTCTGCCAATTAAACACTTTGTCACGATTGAACAAACATTTTTTTAAATATCTTTTTTGTTTCCACTTATTAGCCTTCCTCCTATATTCCCAAATAAATGAATAAGCAGAACCTCCTTAAATAATAAATGAAAGCCAGTGTTTTCTTTGATTTAACACAGGCTGCAAATGAAAGGTAAAATTTCCTCGATGTGTTCCCTGCTCTCTTTGGCTTGTTAATGCGCACTTTCCATCTAATTGCGATTCCCACATGGAGACAAAAGCAGCTCAGCAATAAAAAGTACATTTTTAAAGATAATTGCATCATTTTGTAGTGAAACATACATTAGCATATATTGGTTCTGTAGCAGGCCAAAAATAAACTAGAAATTATACTGACTGTTTTTAATCACTTGTAGAGCCTCTAGGGATACACACACTTGGTGTTCTATACAGCGCTAGTTTATACAGGTAGCATAACACACGTCACCTGACAATGTTGCAGTTTTGTACAAAGTTTACAGAAAGGTTTTATAGTAGGTAGTTTATTTTGAAAATTTAGCATATAGAGCTGATTTGTGTGTGGATAGTTAATGTCTGTTCCTGAATGAGTGGTTTAGTTGCGCTTCATAGGATGTTTTTTTTAGATCGTGTGATCTTTGCCTATAAATGTAAGGCGCTGCAGCTGCAGACTAATGTATTAAAAACACAAACTTTCCAATTTTTTGAACTGTATAAACGAGCATATCGGGTAATTGTGTAAGGATTGTTACAAGGTATGGTAGCTGGTTGTACTAAATAGGGATCTTGTCACTAAGGGATTGTGCGACTGAAGTACATATGTGTGCAGGGGCCCATGTCAATTTGATGTGGAATGATTTATCCAGATTACGGCTTGCGAATAGCCCGTGGTTTGTACTTTTTAATGCAATACAGATATCGTAAAAGACATAAGCTTGACTTTCTCTCCCTAACTTTACTGCGTGCTATAGGTGTGTTGTTATAACAAGTGACTTCTAATACATTCCAAACGCTGTTAAGGGTTATTTGCTTAGTAAGATTCATTTTTCATGTCACTCTTTGGTCTGATGATACAGTGCTGTGGCGTTGAAAATAGGTATCTTCTTGCCCGTCTACAGCTAGTCTGTTACTGTTTTTTCTTGTTTGTCAGTCATCACATAAAATGGAGCGTAGTGTCACATTACACACCTAGAGGACATCAGTACGAGACCAGTTCTTGTAATTGTCTTGAGCGAGTGAAATATTACCTGTGTTCAGATAGCGATCTAAGTTCAGGTCTCGTCATCAATAAGTAATTTCTGTGTTTAGCGTTTACCATCACTGAAGCTAAGATCATAAAAGCCAAACAAACCGACCTGGCCCAATAGTGAATATACCTAATTTCCTCACCGAAAACTACAGCCTAATAAGGCTGACGGTTCTTACTACCATCTCTGGTGGCTACAACAGCTAGGAGAATGTAATTTTAAGACACTTGTGGCAGTACAACGTATATAGGTGTATTGTCACTGGGTGGGCGTGTAGCTACTATCCCGCTCGTTCTTTGGCAGCCTTAGAGACCTGAAGGATAGGAATTAGACGGAGTTTCATGCGTGTTTCGTGAGATCAAGGGGTACTGCAGCAGGCTTCAGCTCCAGGCGGCTGCCATAGTGCGGCAGATTGTCGTCAGGACAGCCTATCTCCTAATAGATGTTACCATACGGTAATCAGGGATAACGACACATCACTTGAATAGATCGGTTAAAGCAATTGACACATAGCGACCGCTGTTTGGTTTCTCTTTGTTTCATATCTGTTAGGCGGCCCATCAAAAAAAGACAAATGTATCAGGCCGCCAACGCACACTGTGCTAATCCTTGCACTCCCCTCTGGTAAATTTGGTCTAGAACGGCCACTGCCGCGCAGGCCACAGCATTAGTATTGCACCAGAACGGATCCTATGGGGGAACCCCACATACTTGTTCTGAGATTAGACAAGACTCTCACGACACGGGGGCGCTTTGTGTGATGGGTCGTGGGTGTGCAGAGAAGGGGCGGTGCTTTGAAATCCCCAAATGAAGGCCAGTTATTCACACTCTCTGGTTCTACGTGGGTTGGACTATAGTCTGACGTGTAACAGAGGCCATCGACAAGGCCTGGCAGGACAAGGTCAGCTGATTTAGATGTGTTCTGGCTGGGTGCTCATTTTTGTGAACTCCCCGTGATGAGATCATCTAGGGACTCTTGATGGTTTTGTTTGTTGTTGGGCTGCCATCCGGGAAAGAGATCCATGTGGGGTCAAGTTAAATGGTGGTATTATGACTAACAGCATGGTCGGCATGAGTTTGGGGGTGAACAGCCCCGAGGTGTAGGGTTGAACTGTCTGGGGGGTCCTCAAAGACCTTACGAAAGGGCTTGTTTGCGCTACTGGAATGCCAAAAGCGTGTAGTTTGCAGCTCTGTTAGTGTGTTGTTGGGGGTGACACTTGCAAATTGGTGGTGTCAGAGTGGGGATAGATCACGGTTAATGTGACAAAAATACGAAAAATGATACAAACTGCAATATTTGAGAGGAAAGAATTGCCTTTACAATGCGACTGTAAGAGCTTGTGGAAGTCCACTAGTAAGCTGGCTGTTGTTTTAACGGGTTTTTGGTTACTGCACAAGTTTCTGAGGTCTACATATCTAACACTGTGTTGAGCTGTATTAAACCAGCATAACAGTTTCCCCAGTGTTGCAGGACAATGGATATTTCACATATGTTTTTATATGATTATTTCTATCAGTCATTTATTCACTGTTAAAAGTTTCTGTGTCAGAGTATCTGGCAGGTTCTGCTTCCCTTGCGTAAACCATTTCCACCTCTAGGTGCGCCTAAGTCTGTGTCTTGGAGGGTGCGACAGTGTTTCTCATCCTGATGATCACCTGAAGTGAGTCGCATAGAGACAGGAACCGATCGCCAGAACTATCTTTTGCCTAGTGAGTGTTTTTTGTGCTACGCATTGGTACGGGGGGCAATGACAGGGCACTACCTGGCCTATGTTCGTTGTCTTTGAACAGAATTTTTTAATATCATTACTCCCTTATTGAAGGAAGTTTTAGACTTATCTTTTTTTGTCTCTGCTTTTCCTACAGCTTCAAACCTACGGTCCTATCTACGTTGTCTGTCGGGTGCAGATATCACTTCCACACTGTATGAGCAGCACACCTGTCAAGCTTCGCTGGTCAGTCCCGCTCCTCTCGGTACTCCTTCCTCGTCTTGCTATACATCCTGTCGAACCTCCCAACAAATCATCTCGCTCAGTATAACTCACTGGAAGCTCTCCAGGTTGTCCTCCTAAGAAGCTCTCCATCGTTCTCCAAGACTCTTGGTTCCCTCCTCCCTTGGTGTTCTGAAGCCCTCCCTTCAGACTGTATAGCTATCCCTGAATCTAACTGATTCAGCTGGCTAGTGACCGTGTCAACGTATACCTGACCCTTTTTTTCCCTCCCCTGCAGGTATCCGTCGTTTTTCCCGTCAGACAAACGCTCGCCGTGTCAGTTGTGTTTTCTTTTTTCTAGAAATAAACTTCACTAACCGTTCACTCGAAGCTTGTTCTCTGACATGTGGGCCTAGTGGCAGCCGGCTTCAACACAATGACCGCTTCCTACTCGGTAACAAGTGTCGAAGCTGTCACCTACAAACATGGCAACACTCAATCGTTTTTAGTGAAGGTTAGTTTTTTGACAAATTTTAATTTGGAGTACGATTTTACATTTACTTAAAAGTGTCGTGAATTTTTTGTAAATAACCGAAAACAAACAAACTATGTAGTCTCCTGACATTGTAACTATTCACGTTGGCCACTATATATGAGGTCATTTCTACATTCAGATACGATTTTTAAAACAGTCTAAGCAAATCAGTCCCCAATACCATGGTCAATCAACTAAAACAATCTTCCTCTGAAGGCAAAACCATGTTGTAGGGCGTCCTCGGGGCATATTGAGTAAACCAACGCCACAACAGGCATTCACTGGTGGACGCCCTACTGTCAGCTAAGAACAGGACATATTTGTATGTTCAGCATTGTCTGGTCCATTGAACATGACGTGTTGAGGTTCGGTACTGATCTCGCTGTGTACCTCACCCATAGTATGCAATAAATTGATCAATATAACTGGGTGCATAGGCTTGTCGATGTCACATAGGACGTAGAAAGTGCTTGTTGAATCTATGCAGTTAAGAACTTACCTGATAGTTCCGTATGGTGCCAAGAGTAGTAAATGCCGAGAAATTTCCCAATGATGTGCCTAATCAATGTGCGAACCAGTGAGGCGTATTTAGTGATAGTACTAGGCCAATAATAAAATATTTTTGTGTGCCTGGGTCTCGATAAAAAGCTAAATGTAGACGATATAAAATAAGAAAATACAAAGGGATGGTTCACTCTGATTTGTCGATAGACAAAGACAATCAAGGCAGTCCCTCTCCAGCTGTCGAGGTTTCTGATACAGTATTCTGCCAAAGCTTTCAGGTCACCCTCTCTTAAGCCCAAAGATTGAGGCTTCTTACAGCATTATTTCCTTCTCCCAAGAGTTTGGACTGATGCATGCAAATAGATCTTGGCCATGGATGGGTTTGCTGAGTGGATCTTCCTTAAGTTGTCTTTGATGGCACAGACGAAAGACTCGAGCTGGTATAGATGGACACATGTGTGAGAAAGCATATGAAAACAGAACTTTGTACAAATCCCAGTGTAGGGGATGTTCGTGTGATTATCTCATAGTGTTATTCCCTCCCTTGCCCGCAAAGTGTCCAAGAAACTTTGCCATTGAAACAGGTGGTTCCGTACGGGGCACATCTGGAATATAAAATTGCGGAATAACTAAAATTTACAGTATTTTGGCCAGGTCCTGGTCGAATGATAAAAAGAGTAGAAATAGAGTGTGGAAAATATTTGATATGTTCCGCCTCATACCAGAGACTGAAATCTAAATGCTATGAGTGTGCTTTGTTCGGCGTCCCATCCTTCTTTCGTTGTGTCCTTTTTTGTCTTTCTTTCTTCCTGCCTTCCTTTCTGTGTAGCTATCCTTCCTCCCTTTAGCCTTTCTTCTCAGGTGATGCTTTCTCTCTGGCTTTCTTCCCTTGTATGCGCTCCCTTCGCTGGGTCCTTGAGTGACTTCTTTCCATGAAGCACCATTCCACTACAGAAGAAAATAGATGCTGAAGATGTCCCACGAGCATGTAATAGGGTAGAACTTCAAAAGCTTTTCAGGCCTAAGTATCTTTATGACAGTAAAATCTTTCACAACAATAACACTGGCCATTAATGAATTGACTAAAAGCAAAACAGTAAATCCCCATATGTTCACACTTACAGCCGGGACCTGGGCTGGCGTCACAGCAACATGGTGCCGAATTTCTATTTTCACGAACCAATGGTTCAGAAAACGGCGGGCATCAAAGACCAGTACAGAGTACAAGAGGAGCGCTCAATTTTTCCTGGTGTCCACTCCGGGACACTGTTCGCGTTAATCTGTTTTTGTCTCGTCTATAAAGTCACCGATAGTTGCATTATGGATAACTGAACCAAGCTCGATGAGACAGCAGTGAACGTGGGCTCAGTCTCATGCAATAATCAAGTGGGCTGAGAGTGACCCCAGCAAAGGCTCCAGACATGCCTCCCCAGCATACCAGCGGCATCCGTGTATGCTTTTTCCCCTCCACCCAACCTTGTCTCCTTTTTTAAATACAAGGCTGTCGCTCATTATGGTACATTATAAAGTTTCGGTGACATTTACTATACTGTGCTGCTTCTGCTGTCACATCCAATTTAAACACATATGAGCCTCAACCAAGAGCGGAGACGAAACGAGTTCCTCTGGTTCTTTTACTTTTTTTTAAAGACAGAAGAAAATGTCAGTATCACGATTTACACTAGCTCAACATAATTGAGTTTAATTCAATTGTCCATGCCAGTATTTTTGTGGTTGTTCTTCTTGCCTTGATGCAGCCATTCTGATCTAGAGTCTGGCCAATGACAAGCTGCTGTCGCATGTCATCCTCCGCGACGTTAATGTACGTCTGAAAGCCACGAAGCAGCTCTTGGTTTCTCATAACATCATATCAAGGGTTTCCCATTTCAGACCTTGTGCTGGGGATCGTATTTAGTAGCAATCCTACAAAGGCGCTGTGGGACTAGAATTAGCATCTTCACTCTGTGATCTTTCACATTACCTGTGTGGGAGAACATGTGAGTCACAGCCTTCTATTGGAGACTGTATTTATAGGATACTGCGACACTTGCAACATGGCGTCACATATTGAGTATTCCCCAACAGAGTTGACGTCAGTATATTCGCAGACTTTTTATCACACGCAGGTTTTATCTGAAGCAATCGACCAATATTCTCATCTCCAGCAACAGGAGCTCTACAGAAAGACACTCAGAGTGTCACATATTGGATGTCTAAGCCATCAAAAGTAATTTCCGGATGGCTATTTCTTGCATTTAACCTAAAAGGAGACTATCAAATAGATTCACTTTGATCTGCAAATATATAAATACCTCCAATCCATTGCTGATAGAGGTTTTGAAGCTACGGAGTCAGACTTTCGATGGAAAAAATAGAAGGGTTCTCAAATGTATTTTTGTTTTCTATTTCCTGTCCAGTTGCATTTAGAAACATGCATTCCAGCCCTAAAAGATGTATTGGTGCTTTAAGGAGTTCAGCATTTCTTTCTGTGCTCTTTCTGTCTGTTTGCTATTAAGGTGTATTAGGGTCACTTGGAGGGAAACAAATTGGGGATTTTCTTTTCCATTACCTTATAGTCACAATTCAGCTTCAAGACTAAAGTCAAAGAATGTTGAGAAAAGAGCCAAAAATCAGTGTCGTGATTTAAGTCAAAATATTGAGAACAAGGTATAAAAGTGTTGAAGAAAAGGCAAAATTCTGAAACTGCTGCGTTCTACCCACACAGGTTTGCAATGTGTTACATACCATGTGGGCTTGACGGAACATGCTGAAAGATAAATAAGATTAAATTTAATCTTATTAAATCATAGTCTTAAGTATAACGTTTCAAGCTCATTTACACGAGGTGTGACTGTCACAGGTCTTTGCGACAACTTCAGTGTTTTTAAACCTTTTCCACTTTTTTCTTACCCACAGCCTATAAAAGTGCCCTTTATAGAACAGTGTCACAAAAGAAGGCTAATGTTGAAAGAAAGTCATAACTAGTCTAGTTTGCAGTTTGCAATAATTTGGAGGAAGGTGTTCCAGTGACTCAAGGCCAATATTCTGGATTTCATGCAAATGTGTTGCAGAAAACTAATACTGCCCAACAGCTTGAATACACCATCCATACACAGTCTTGAAATGTCTTGGAAAAACTAAGACATTTTATTTAATTGTTATCCAGTTCTGGATAAGTGCAGAAAAACTAAATACAATATTGAAAAATATTTATTTTCCCAAACTTTGTGGTCTAATTAAATATGTCAAATTTCCAAAATGAGTCGTACCAAACGTATTACTGCTCTGAATTTTACTTCCACATGGTTACTGTAATGCAATCTGTTTGTTCATCTACTACATGAAGTCTTGAGTGTCATATTTTAGGCATAACTGTCTTGGAAACCATGATTGCATGCATGGAAATGGAAATCTTTCCTGGACAGATTCCACTCAGTTGATGGAACAGATAAAGACCGAGGTTAAGTCTGGGATTTTTAGACCATACCCTGTTAGGAAAACCGCACAGATTTCTTAATTTGAAATTATTCTTTATTGTTTCCTTAATTACAATCTTTTGATTTAATACAGATATTTAATAATTATACAGGGTTAAATATTATAGTATATTTTCCCAGTTGCATCAAAACTAAAAACTCCTTCCATTTTTGGTTTGTAAAAAAGTCAACCAACAACATCTACTTCATTGGATCTATTTTGAGTTAAATGAAAATCAGATAATGGCTAAGGACATAAATGGGGATAATCCTGGAATCCCTTTATTTTCTGTTTTATTTAAAATTACAAACCTTAAACCAGATCATTATGGAGCAGGAAAAGCCATATTGGCCCCACCCCCACGTCTCTGGAATAAAACCATTCCACGCTCTTAAGTTACTTCTTGATCAATCGGTGGTGGCTTGATTGTGAAAAACTTAATTCCAGGATGAAGGCAATCATGGAGCTACTGCAGGTTAAGAACTCACCAAACTGTAACACCTGCACTAGGATATTTACTTACAATCTATTATATTTATCTCAATATATGAGAGGTTTGCATTTGAACTGCATCCTGAAAATCTCACAATTATTATCAGTCAACAAGTCTATGTGGAATATGGAAAAGTGTGCACTCCTGATGCCGAATCCCTTGCATTGTGCATTGTGCACTGGGCATAGGTCATAAACAACATTTCCAGATTCCTTCAAGCACCGCCAAGAACCTGGATATGCTGCAACAATGATAATGAAATGCCACAATGTCATGCTTTATCTTGAATAATGAGGAACACACAGTGTACACGCAAAAGTTTGTAGCCCCACTGAAGCTCAGATAGAAGCACCAGTGGCCTCAGAAGCCTGCGAAGGACGCTGGGGAAATAAAAGCGGGGCAACTTTGACAAGTTCAAGCAAGTGTGTAAACAATTTCAAAGCCTCAAGGCCATGAGCCTTTGGTAATAAATGCTTCACCCAAACTGGAGAAATGTACTCCCTGCAGCGAGCACCTCTGAAACACTAATGTAAACAAGAGTGACAGAATCAGTTTTTTTTTTTGCCAACTCCGAAACCACTCAGGGATCAAGAGCCCCACTCTCCTGCATAAAGGGGAGAAAGGAAGAATTGAAGTAAACACATTCTTCATGACCCGGAGGAAAAAAGAGGGAAAGAAACACTTTTGTCTGATCTTGGTTTCAGATCTTAATGAAGCCAAACAAAAGCTTCTGAAAGAGAATCCATTTTAGATTAAAGAGGGCTGATGTGGAACAAATAAATGCCATGCAGAAGATATTCTACCGATATAGTATTTAGGAAAAAAAATTTAATTTTATGGCCAAAAATGAATTGCATTACGCCACTGATCTTTAGTTCTTTCACAGGCATTTATTAAAGAATGAAAGTGTTCTATGCAAAAGCAGTCATTTACCATGAACTTTTCCATACTACAACCACAAACTTCAATGTATTTTGTTTGCAGATAATTGTAAGGTTGGTAAGGAAAATCATGCTTTTGGCAATTACAGCTGCAAGTGTTTTGGGGGACATGTCTCTCCTAGTTTCTTAGATTTAGTAGATAACATTTTTTTTTCCTTGCAATATCTAACCATTCCATTGTAGCTCTGTATGTTTAATGTTGTTATCATGCCCATTCTCGAGTCTTTTTCAGCCTCCACTGGGTTTTCTTCCAGGATTGGCTTGTATTTTGATCGATCAGTCTTCCCATTACCTCTGACCA
This sequence comes from Crenichthys baileyi, assembly GCA_036173005.1. Taxonomy (NCBI): domain Eukaryota; kingdom Metazoa; phylum Chordata; class Actinopteri; order Cyprinodontiformes; family Goodeidae; genus Crenichthys; species Crenichthys baileyi. Next base: position 214,369 of record JAHHUM010001856.1, on the reverse strand, counting down.
GCTTCCCTGTCCCTGCTGAAGTAAAGCATTCTCACAGAATAGTACCGCCATCACCATTGGGGTGATGCTGCGCTCAATGTGATATGCAGTGTTGGTTTTTCATTGCAGAGTGCTTTGAACACCACACTTTTTATAAATGTAATTTTAAAGTCTGTTCACTGATTCTCAATTGGATGTATGTCTGAACTTTGACTGGGCCATTGTAACACGTGCACATCCTTTGATCCAAACCAGTGGTTCTCTACTGATCAGGTTTTGGGACAAATCTAGGGATTTTTTTTTTCTCAAATTTATTGATTTGAAGGTCAATTTTCAACCTGAAATATTAGAATATATAAAATATTGCAGTAATATTCAATTTATTGGTCACTTTATCTGTTTCAAATTAACCCATAAATAAAAGTTCCTATTCATGAGATGTGAAACTCAGTGAAATCAGTGGTGTTTGGTGTGCTCAAGTGTAGAATGCATGTGCAAGTATAATGTGGCAGCATACCTGTGGAGGAGAGCAGAGAACAATTGGTGTATAGTCAGGCTTTAAAAACCCGAGGGCCTCACCACATCCTAGTAATCAGTGTTGCAGAACAAATGAATATTCCCAAACTAACCACAAGGAGACCTGCAGGGGTCGTAACACAACACAAAGAACAACTTTGATGAGAAACCAAAACCGCAGGCATTAGACAATTTTAGAAAAGGAAAAAATCCCTTTTATACTCAGTTAGTTGCATTTAATCAAAAGCCAATAAATTCTGATCCTTCAGCCTTTTTTAACAAATTCAAAAGTGTTTTTGTGCACAAACACAAAATAAAGCTCTTCTGTCAGCCTCATGATAAATGTGTAAAAAAATAACTGAACAGATTTATAGGACATTTATCTTCAAATACATAGAAATATGGCACTAAGCCATTAGTATGTATTATTACTATGTTTTATTTTTACAACTGATTCTCACTAAATGAAATGCCATTTTTAACAGACTCGGTTATTGTCTGCAGTGTGTTTGTACTTGCATTTCATCTTGCTTAAATAGCATATGTAAAACAGGTCTTCTTCTACGGTGTGGAACAGTGGGTGTCAACCTGATTGAAATGATTTGTCGAAATCTACTGTAAAAGAGTGATATATTTGTTTTTGTTTCCTTTCCTTACTTTGTTTTGCCCACACAAAGGTCCACAACCCACTGAAAACCAGTCTGGTGCCAACCTTTGAGTCTCAACCAGCACCTGAAAACGGAGGCCTCTTATGGATTTCTTTAAACAATGTATTTCATCTTGCGGCTATTCCCTGAAGCCCAGATATGTAGGGTGCTCGACTACAGGTTGTCCTGTGGACAAAATGTGGAAAATATTAACTTTTCCACTGAGGGCTGAGTTGCATCATATAGATTTTAAACGCTACTGTTTTGGTATGCATTTTATAATTTTTAGAAGATTTGTTTCTGAAATGTGTTTTTTATCACCCTTCGAGTTAGAGGAATGTGTTATGCTTAATTTCAGTAGTGCCTCCCGGTTGCCCTTTCTGAAGGCTCTGGACGAGAGCTCAGCTGCCAGACTTTTCTGTCCAAAGTTTATTTACACAGAGCAAAGATAGTGGTGAACGATAAGAAATTGTGGATCCTGTTCAGTGTGTTTTTGTGTGGGCGTGCATAGCCGTGAATGTGGCACAATGAACATGAGATATGAAATAAATTAGAGCGGCGTGCTGTAATGGTGCGTGGGCATGGCGAGCATGTTTTAAGTCAAAAGTTGTGTGTGTGTGCTTCTACTATCACTTGCTCATGGCTCCTTTTATTTTAAAGCAATAATGAAAGGTAGGGAGGATAGGAACCTAGGTGAGGGCTCAAAATGAAGTAGGAGGGGATGTGAGAGGGGTGAATGATCGGCACCATTTGTTATTCTGAGATGTAGGGGAGGGATAACAAATTGGATAACAGTTAGACAAGATTAAACTGTTTACTAAAAAAGTAATTTTTTTTATTCTCTTGATCATCATGAGGCTTAATTGCCAACCTTTTAATGAAGCTTTATACAGAGTTTTGCCCCTTTTTCTTTTTTGTCTGTCATGTTCTAGATCAAACTCATTTTGTATCAGACATCCTCTGAAACCAAGCTTTGGTCAGCTTTAAGATATGCTTAGGATCATTTTCCTGTTTGACAGACCAATGATGTGCGAGCCTCAGCTCCGTCACAGACAGCATGACAATTTTTCCAAGAATTTCCTAATATTTGAATGAATCCATTAAGCAATAGAATTCTGCAGTGATTATTGAAATTAGGGTTTAGTGTCGAATTTGAAAAAATACTGTATAATTAGTGTTTATTTAATTATTCAAACAGCTTTAACTATTCAGACAGTGTTATTCGTATATTGCAAACACCCAAACAGTTTTGAATCTTGCCAATAAACCTAATTTACTGTGGGGGTTGAATAATTTCAGGGGCAAGTCACTACCAGACCACAACCATGTTTGCTGAAACTTAATTGCCCTGCCTTAGCAGACCTAAGGCTCGCACAGGGTCGGGCGTGCTTGATTTCGCGGATGTCCACACGTACTCTAGGTGGGAGCCTTTAGGATCAGTCAGATGCCAGTGAAGTTGATTAGGACCTTGTGTGAAACCAGCAATGTTGCCACTGGTTTGAAGGCCATACATATACATCATACAATCTGATTGTGACAGAGTTTTGCTAGTCAAAAGAACTCCAGACTGGAGGAATGGAGCCTTTATGAATGAATGTGCCTGAATGTTGCCACATTAATCAAGAAAAATAATGAAAGCTATTTTACCCATGTTGCCATATCAGTTAACAGTTAAGGATCTGAACCCTATTTATATACCGTCTGATAGTTCTATTATGTGACCTGAAATCTGAGCCAACAAAATATTTTTTGTGAAGCTGATAATTATAGTTCAAGCACACAGGTTTGTTTATAATCACAGTAGCCTAATTTAAAGCCTGCCAGTGTTTTTCATACTGACTCTGAACTAGAGCAGAAGACCAAACTTTGGACTTTTACTTCCTTCCCACTTGTTTTACAATGGCACACCTGTGGGGCTAACAAATGACTGCTTCCACCAGGGCCAAGTAAAACTGATGTTCACCTTGCAAGCATAAATGCTGCGCCTGCCTTCCAAGAGTTGTCACTCTGGGCCAGCCAAACATAATTGCACTGAAGAGGTGCTTTTGAAGTTGGAAATATCAGACACACTCCTCGGCTCCTTAGTAGCAGATGTCTACTCCACCATCTGCTGCAGGCCGATATTGTGACAATGTCCGCCTCTTCACAAGATGACTTCTAAGAATCCTGCGCTCGCCCACTGAATACTCTCACATAAACTTGCCGAGAATATCTTATCCATTTTGTTTATAAAATATGTGCAATGCAATGATTGGGGTTGGTGCAAATATAAGGCAAGTGCTTGGTTAGCAAAATAAAACTGCCTGCTTAATTCGTGCATCATTATTTATAGCACCTTGCCGGTCTACTCATATTTTATCACATTACAGACAGAAAGTTCAATGTATTTTTATGTATTTTATGTAATAAACTGGCAAAATGTTATCAATAATTATAAAGTGGAAGGAGGATGAAAAGTGGGTTTCAAAATATAACAAATAAAAATCTGTGAAGTGTGGCCCCCTTTTCGCTGATTTTCCTGAGAAATTAGCAAATTCGTAAATTGGTCTTCTTGTGTGTATTTTAGTCTGGTCAGATAAGACCAATTTCACTTTTTTTCCAGCAAAAAGCTAGGAGAGGTGGAATACACTACACATCGCTCTGAAAACGACACCTCCTGAGTGAAACATGGCGGTGGTAGCATCATGCTGCGAGCAATTTTGTTTTCCTTATTAGGAACAGAGGAGGAAGAAGGATGAAGCTAAATGTAGGGTAACATTGCAACAAAACCAGCTTAATATGCACCCAGAGTTCCAATTTAATGGTTTACATAAAAGTATATTCATGTTTTAGAACAGCCTAGGCAAAGCCCAGACCTAAAGACTATTTACAATCCGTGGCAAAACTTAAGACTTTATTTTCAAGGGCACTCTCCATCTAAACTGGCAAAGCTTGGTATAATGCAAAATTTTATTACTCTAGATATGCCAAGCTGTTAAAAGACATACCTCAAAGAGATTTGCAGCTATAATTACAGCTAAAGGAGGTTCCACAAAGTAATAAGTCAGGGAAGCTGAAAACCTAAGCAGACATTTCATTTGCAAAAGGTAAGAAAACATTGTTTAATTTTCCTTCCAGTTCATAATGATGCACTACTTTGTGTTGGCCTGTCACATGAAATTCAAATAAAATACATTGAAGTTTTTGGTTCTAAGAACGTATGTGAAAAAGTTTAAAGGTTAGGAACACATTTGGAAGGTGCTTATATATTATAGACAGAGCCAAAGATTACCTTGACAGCAACTGCTTGGAGTGTTTGGACCTATACTTCCATACCCCTGTAACCCAGTCTACACTGACCCAGGCATGGAGAGTTATGAAGTTAAATATAATCAGCAAGGGAGTAATAGTGGCCTAAAAGGCTGGGAGGAGCGTTCTCCCCAGAAGCTATGTGAAGGTGATGACATTTAGCTGTCCTCCACTGAGTTATGGCTGGATAAGAGCCACTCTCTGAGTTGCAACATGATTCCCAGGCCCCAGTCTTCCTCCCTACAGGATGCAGAGGTTAACAGTGAGTTCACAACAAAGACCTTTCAAAAGGCTTAGTCAGCACACACTCCCTCCACCCTGACCTCTTCTTCCCTGCCTTACTCCTTCCCTTTTTTTTCCTTCTGCTCAGACGGGAGTTGTTCGGAGCCCATCTTGAGTCATAGCTGAAACATTGTTACCACAGCCTCCACCATCAGTTCTTAGTCCTTCATAAACTCTCTGTGGTTTTAGCTTTCCTGTATCTCAGCTACATTAGCAAGTCCTGTCATTGGAACAAGGAATGAGGAAATCTTTCCCACTTTTACTCTACTCTTCCAAACACCAAACCTTGATTTGTCCAAGTTACAGTTTCTTGCCAAAGGTTTTATCTGATTGAACACAAAGCAGTGCATAATTGGAACGCAGAAGGAAAAATATACATGGTTTTATTTTTTTTTTCACAAATACAAATCTGAATAGTGTGGTGTGCATTTGCATTTAGTCCCTTTTACTCTGATAACTGTAAATACAATTCCAAATCAACTATTTGCCCTGTGGAGTCACTCAAATAGAGTTAAATATAGTTAACTGGCATGTAATTTATTCCTAATGTAACTATGGCTGTTCTGTGAAGGCTCCAGGGTTTAGAGAACAATAGTAAACTTGTAGTGTAATGCTCAAGACCAAGGCTAAACATAAGCAAGGACAGCATTAAGCACAGATGCAGTTATGTTGCCCATGACAATTCTGAGGCAGTGGTAGAGAGCCAAAGTTCAGGTGGGGGACTTGACAGGACAATGTTAGTCACACTCTCCACAAATCTGGCTTTTATGGGAGAGAGGCAAGAAGAAAGCCATAAGAAATCCTGTAAACATGTGGAAGAACAAAGTTTCATCAGATGAGAAGAACATTTTACTTTTCTGTCTAAATGCAAAATGCTTTGTGGAGAATAACTAACACTTCTAGTCAGCTTGAACACACCTTCCCTATGGAAACACACAGTGGTGTCAGCATCATGCCATTGCGAGGGTTTTTTTTTTATCCAGCAAGGACATGAAAGCTGGTCAGAGTTGATAGGAAGATGGACGGAGCTAAATGAAGAGCAAGCCTGGAATAAATAAAACCTGGGGACTCCAGTTCTCGGGGCTTTAGATGTATAATTACTTCAACAGAGCTAAATAAAATGATTAAGTCATTAGCTGGACACGGTAGAATTTAATTGCATGCTGAGGAGGTATTTCAGTCATTTAATTTAGGTGCAAGGTACGCATCTAGATGTTGGAGTCTAGCGTTTGAGACCCCTCGTGGCAAAAGCTGCATTAGATTAGTGACTTTGGTGGAGTTTAATTCTTCAGGCCTGATGACGACACCAAACATACAGACAGAACTAGAAGGTAACGGTTTAGATTAAAGTCCAGAATTAAATCCAACTGAGAGTCTATGACAAAACTTAAAAACTGATGTTCATAAGACGCCCTGTTCAGTTTGACTAATTTTCTAGTTGTAATGTGACAAAATGTGTAAAATTTTAAGGGGCAAGGAATGGTCCCAAATTGGCCGAGTGTGATCTGTCTTTCTATCACCTCAAAAACCTACCCTCCACACTTGCTGTAAAGATGTTCTATTCCAGTCTGCAGAGAAAGGACGCAGCGTCGCTCTGGCCTTTTCCCCCCAGGGGAGTCAGCGAGATCTTTAACATGCTTGTGGTTTTACTGTGAAACATCTTTCTTTGTGCAGCGCCTCCATGTCAGACAGCAGGAAAGGGCTTGTCTAGGATTTATTGGCAGCTGTGGATCTGCAGATGATGAACGGACAGTGTTCTGGAGCACAGGTCTTGTAAAAGGCAGAGAGGGCGGGATAGTCTATTAAAATGGCATTTATTTCTTTCACATGTTTTCCAGGATCACTATTCCTCTATTAACATCATTCTTTCCCCTGCAGTCATCATATGTGTGCTTTTGATAGGCCTTTTACCCCTTTTGGTTTTTCATCAAAAAATGGATCATTCAGTGGCAGTGATGCATTTTTCCCCAACATTTGCTGCTTTCCTACAGCTGGTCTACAATATAGGGCTGCAAGGCTCTGTTTGCTGCACTAACACAGAGCCAAAATGAAGAATTTGGCAGAACTGTTGGAAAGATGAACTCTAACATTCATAAATTATTCCCTGTTTAGGTTTGCTTTCACTCTCCAACCAGCCAGCCACGCTCTACTGACGAAAATCTGGCGTTGATCCATTGATCAGCTGTTCCAGACAGGTTTTTCCTTCCACCTGACACTGAATTCAGGTGGCACAGAAAATGGCGGAAATGTTTCTTATACATTCACTTATCAAAGTGAAAGCATATGTCCAGCACTGGTGTTGTGGCTTGACATAAGATTTTAATTTGTAGAACTGTTATGAGTCACATAATAACATGTACAGCTGTCACATCTTTATGATCAAGCAGGTTGTGGATAGATTCAAAACAACAGCTCCATACACTGAAAGCTAGCTGAGAATACTTTGTAGTTTTGCGGGCTTTTTTTTCTGCACAGCATTCCAATGCAAGAAATTGGATGCTGTATAGCTTCAGCTTCAGTGCTGAAACTTACTGAACACATCATTAATCATGTATGGTGATGACTGTCACGAGACAATAATCAATACAAATTTATAAAATTCAACCAAGTTTTGAACAAATTGCCAATTGAAGTTTTAACCTACCACTTTTCTATCTTTATGTTTCAGTCGGCTGTGCTGCAGTATAAAAAGGCTATAGTATAGCTCATTGACCATTGGGGACTGGCACCAGTCATCCAACAACCTTGGAAGGATTATGCAGGCATAGAAATTAATTAAAAGTCGTGATAACACCCTAGTGTGTGTTTAACATATTTAAACATTCAGAAGTGCAATTAAATGTCTTTTTCCAGGAATAAATACGAAATAAGATCAAACAGAACATTTCTTAAATTGATAAAAAGCATTAAAATACAATTTCTGACAACATTTTTGGAAAAAATGTTCTTTTTGTGTTTTCCAGGGTATAGTTGCATCTAAGTTGAACCTTTTGATGCTGATTCCACCAATGAAAATATTTGCTTCTATTTTTTCATTCCAGAAGTGTTATTGATGCCTGTAAGACAACAAACATGCATTTGGAAAAATTTGAGTCAAGGAGGCACCTGTGTATTTAAAGGTCACAAACAGAGGTAAAAATCAACAGATCATTCATAATCACATGACTGATTGTTAGATGTAGCTGGTTTTAGAGTGTGCAGAAAATTCCAAAGCGAAGGACAAGGGATCCACTGGGAGAACTGGTGACAAGTGGGGTCCAGTGCCACATTTGGCAGCAGGTAAGTTGATGTTGAAACTGTGGCAGGTGGACTTACCAGTTCTGGCTGGATCTGTGAGAATGGGAAAAAAAGGAAACACTAAACATAATTTCCTCTTGTTTTAGTGCATGAAGCCTCTGTGTCTACTTTGAAGTCACACTTTGAAGGTTCAGCTTACAGGGAATAAAAAATATATATATTGTCCCACAGATTTCTGGCTTTGTACCATTGCATGGAAGCTGAAAAGAGATAAAGCATAAAAAAATAATAATCTTCAAATGATCCTTCTCAGTGGCAAATTTACATAAGTGACCACCCTTTCAAGTTTGTCACCTTACTGGTATGCTGCTGCTTCTGTCTTCTTTTTCTTCTTGTAGACTGATACTAATAATATCTCCATTTTGAAGTATCACCTGCTGAGTGAATGTCTGTGTTTAAAAGGTGATGACAGTCATAAACGTTCAGAACTCAAACTCTAAGTGAGTTGCAACAGACAACAAAGAGATAAGAATTTTTTTTGGAGCAGACACACTGATACTGAATAATTCTTCATGCTTCAAATGGTACTCCTGCCACAGTGACAGTGGAGAAAAGTCTCAGTGGGGCCTCACAGCAGTGTTCACTCGCTGGTCTAATCATGCAGCAGGGGACACATTTCTACTAGAAAAATATTCAAATGTGACAAACTGGAACCTTCTGAAGACAGATCATCTCATTGCTGCTGGTAAAACTCCAAAGAGCAAAATTCAGCAGTTTACAAAGAGCAGAGATTTTCCAATGCGAGAAAAATAATTACATGTTTACAAATAAAGATTAACAAAATTAGAGCAACAACCAATATGTGTAAAAGTATTTCCCCCATTTGAGGTTTCTTCTATTTCTGTTAATGATCTTAAAGAGATATTCCGAGTAAATACAAAAAACAGCTGTCAAATAATCATTTCATTTATTAAAATGGAAAAAAAAAAACTATCCAGACCAACCTGGCTCTATGTAGCAAAGGAAATTAACCCACTTATTAAATCACAAATTAACTAATTCACTTTCACTAGCCAGATTTGTAGAAACAAGAAATCCCCTCAATAGAACCTGTCTGACAACATGAAGTAGGCTAAAAGATCTCAAAAACCAGCAATTCATTCCTTTTAAAGAAATTTAGTAACAGATAGGAAGTCATTGATTTCTATCAGTCTGGAAAAGGTTACAGAGAATGTTTTAGGGCTTTGCAATTGCATCAAACCACAGTTAAAGTTATTATTCAGAAGTTTTGAGACAAAATTGAAGCTTCCGCAAAGTGGCTGGCCAACCAAAATTACTCCAAGAACATCTGAAGCAATGCAGACCTTCCTTCCTTCAGTTTAAATTACTGTTCATGTGTGAACAGTAGGAAAGGGACTGAGCAAAAATGGCTTCCAGGAAGAGCAAGACCAAAACCCACTGCTGAGTAAAATGAACATTCATTTTTACTTTTTCTAAAAAACATCTTGATTATTCCCCAAGACTCCTGAGAAATTATTATGTGAACCTTCGAGACAAAAGGGGAATTTTCTGGTTTGGATGGAGTTCCTTCTAATAGTTAAACATGTTGGTGGCACTGTGATGGTCTGAGGCTTTATTTGCTGCGTCAGCTGCTGGGTGATTTGCTATATTTGATGGAACCATGAACTCTGCTCTCTACCAGGAAATCTTGAAGGAGAATGTCCAGCCATCAGTTTTCTGCTCTTAATCTCAAGAACACTTGGGTTATGCAGCAGGACAAAGAATTAAAGTTTATCAGTGTGTCCACTTCTCAGTCTCTCAAAAAAAGGTTTTGTAATAGCCTAGTCAAAGTCTGATATTAAAACAGATTATACAACCTATTCATACTCGAAAACCCACCAGTGTGGCTGAATTAAACCAATTCTGCAAAGAAGAAAGGGCCAACGTTGTCATGATGGGCGGAAGCTTTTTGGCCCACATGCAAAAGAACTGAACAGGTTTGAAAGGTTTATTTTGAATTGGAAGAGTAAAGGATGGGTCTCCAGAAGGAGTTCAGCGGCGGCTCATTGCGGAGGGGATGCCAGATTAGACGGAGGGAAATAACGTTGTAAGAGAGTGTAAGGTACGCACAGAGCTAAATCACAGGAAAAAGGTTTTCTCTAGGAAGGTTTAAAAGGCTAGAGGTACAACTTGTGCCAACACTCATGTGTTGAATGATTGGCAGCCAGCTCCCTTTAAGCTCCACCAGATGATGATCACAAAGGTGTGCAGAAGCAAACAACTTAGTGCCGCCCACCAGGTACCTGCAGCTCATATGAAGAGAAGAAAATGCATACACACCTAGATCCCTAACAAACATTCGTCCACTGAAATTAAAAAATATCTGGCCATTTTGCATTTACTCTGATTGTCTTTGTCTGATATTAAAACTTTGATGATCTGATTAACATGTAAGTTACAAGTAAAAGGCAAAAACAGAAAGAAATCTGTAAGGGATACGATATATGTCAGAGACACACCGATAATAAATGTTTTTTGTCTAAAGCATTATATAAAATTTGAATTCTCTCACAGAACAATATTAAATTCAGTCATGCCATTTTTATGCTTTTCCTTCTAAAATCAATGCAGGCAAGAGACTCAGGAAAGCAAATGGGTCATTCACACATGCTCTTTTGCAATTTTACTGAAATATGTATGGTGTTTGTTCTTTACATATAATATGCTTGAAAAACACTGAAACTTAAATTAATTAACTGGGTGCACTCATATGTATTTATCTGTCCAGTAGCTCACCAGCATGCATAAGTAAATTTCTAAAGGTCTGTATCTTTGTTGATTGCTTTTGATGTGTCTTTTACTCTATTTGAATGTTAAAAGCATTTTTATGAGGATGTAGTCTGTAATGAGCCACTGCCTAGAATGTCTATAAGCAAAACGACTGTTGTATTGCTTTCTAAGAAATATGAAAGGATAAATGGTAAATATCCTGCACTTGTATAGTGCTTTATCAAGTTCCATTCATACACACATTCACACACTGACAGTGGTAGGCTACATTTTAGCCACAGGTACCCTGAGGCAGACTGACAAAAATATGTAATGCTAATGACCACTTTTGTTTTGTGAGTGACTCCTTAGTGTTGTCACTGTGGCGCAGTTGGTAGTACTGTTGCCTTGCAGCAAGAAGGTCCTGGGTTCGACTCCCGGTCGGGGGTTTTTCTGCATGGAGTTTGCATGTTCTCCCTGTGCATGTGTGGGTTCTCTCCAGGTACGCCGGCTTCATTCCAAAAACATGACTGTTAGGTTAATTGGTCTCTCTAAATTGCCCTTAGGTGTAACTGAGTGTGTGCATGGTTGTGTGTCTGTGTTGCCCTGTGATGGACTGGTGACCTGTCCAGGGTGTACCCTGCCTCCTGCCCATAGACTGCTGGAGATAGGCACCAGCTTCCTTGCGACCCACTATGGAAGAAGAAGTATAGAAAATGAATGACTACTTGGTACTGCCATCAAGTTCCATTCATACACACATTCACACACTGACAGTGGTAGGCTACATTTTAGCCACAGGTACCCTGAGGCAGACTGACAAAAATATGTAATGCTAATGACCACTATCCTCTTTTCAAGGAGCAACCCATAGACCAGCTCACAGATCTACATTTATTCATATTCTTAGTTTGTCTATTAATTAAATTACTCATTACTCAAATTTAAATTACAAAGGTTAAAGTAGTTTTTTTTATATACCAAAAAGCTCTTTGTAATTCTGATCCCAAAAAGGAGTTATATTTAGTCACTTTTTACTTCATAGGATAGAAAGTAATTTCTGAGGATTTGAAAAGTTATTTAAGTTTATGAATTTGACTATAGTATACGACAAAATATTAGGTTGGTCTTTTGCATGGTCTTTTGCAAACAATTATTTACATGCTAATTATATAGTGATAAAATATATCTTATATATTATAAATATATTAAATAATGATAAATATAAAATATTTCTTTGGTGGAATAAATGTGCACCATGGGTGAATCTAGCTTGTACTATAGTGTTTCATAGAAGCACAAACCATTTCTATGTGACTATATGTAACTCCTATGGTTGTGGGAAGCAACTAGCTTGTGAACTCCACTGAAATAAGACATTGTATCTGTTTGACAGACTGCTGTTCAGATATCGCACTTTTTTAACAAAAATAGTTTGAAAACAACATTGAAATTACTAATCTGTTATTACCATTAGAATCTGGATTATTCATAACAGCAAATCACATCATTTCAGTGATAAAGGATTAGGTATGCTGTGTAAATTCATTACAATACTCATTTAAAAAGTAATTAATTCATCACATGAAAACATTGAATGACTGCTGACTGATTACAATATTTTCCACAAGAGTTATGGTTAAGGAATGGTTTAGTTTCATAAGGAGTTCATAACTTGCAGTCTAGATAGATGCAGATTCATTTTTTCCAGAGGCTAAAGCTAACAGCTAGTCTGAGCAAGACGCAATTCCAATATATATATATATATATATATATATATATATATATATATATATATATATATATACATATAGTTGGTAGGACTGTTGCCTTGCAGCAAGAAGGTCCTGGGTTCAATTTCCGGCCGGGGGTCTTTCTGCATGGAGTGTGCATGTGTGGGTTCTCACCAGGTACTCCGGCTTCCTCCCAAAGTCCAAAGACAGGCCTGTTAGGTTATTTGATCACTCTAAATTGCCCTTAGGCCCTTATGAATGAGTGTGTGCATGGTTGATGTGTGTTGCCCTGCGATGGACTGGCGACCTGTCCAGGGTGTACCCCGCCTCTCGTCCATAGACTGTTGGAAATAGGCACTGTCTTCCCCGCGACCCACTATGGAATAAGCGGTAGAAAATGACTGACTGACATATATATATATATATACATACATACATATTGATATATATAAAGATGTAAGGTATTTCAATTCATACTTCAAGCCATTGTCATGTTTGTGTAAAATGGCACACAGTACATAGATTTCTGTGTAAAATGCAATAAAACACAAGCCTTTGCCTAAATCGCAATTACAATGTAGGATTGTACAAATCTGCTTTATTCTTAGCACTGCTCTCACTAGCCATTATTTCTAACTCCTAGAAAAACCATTGTAAGTATATGATACAAAATACCGGCATCAAATCATGGGGACAAGTTTTAACATGCAAACCAGGGCTGTCACAAGGTGTCTCAAAGCATGAGATCTTACAATAATAAAATGTCCTGATGTTTCTCATCAAAGGGAAGTCCATTCTGCAAAGCAGGACCTAGTTGTTTTCAGCATGTGACCTTATCCTGCAAAGTAAGAGTCAGCTGTTATTACAGAATGCAGATCAAACATCAACTGAATTGTTCTGCACCAAGTACTTCCTTCTTAATATTGCTAAAATTGTGTCAGATTCTTGTTGTGTTGTGTTGTGTTGTGTAAGCTGAATGTTTTTGACACCCCTAATACAAATACAGGGTTTCAGTAATCAAAGATTGAATCTGAAATAACCAAAAGTACAGCAAAACCCAACCCTGACAGAACCAAGTTTAATTAGACTTTTTGTCAATAAAAACAAGCTAGTCATTCATTAGCTATGTGAAATCGCTGTAGTAGAAAGACTAATTATTTTGCTCCAGAAGTAAATGTAAAAAGAAAAATCCCTCTTGAACTACCTTTAATTAACAGACATTGTGTTACATGACAGTAGATCACAAAAAGAGATGGAATCATTTAGACACACTGAGAGAACTCTTATTCGACCCATAGACCCACTAAAACCAAAAGTTAGACCTAGATTATCAAGACTAAAGCTGATTCATGAAGCCTATTTGGAGCTATACTGTATGTCACATTGCAGGAGCCTGTGATCTTAAACAGCTCTTAAAATGAGAACTCTACAAAGTATATAAGAGCATAAAACCAGATGGCAGAAATAAAACAGATGTGACAGTGGAGGTCAGCTTGCATAAAGGGACTCATCGCAGCTTTGTTAAAGAAAAGCAGAACAAAACTAAACCAATAAACTTTACTTGATTAACCAGTTTTTTATTTTTTTTTCCAAATGTGTAAAAAAGTAACTGACTGGTTGAATTTGAATGTGTTGGATAGTTTTAAGACTGGTGAGATGGAAGATTGTACTCTATTTATCATCATATGTTTTTATGATTTGTTTTTACCATTAAAATGGCAAAGCTAACATGCCTACTATAATACAACTAAACATTTGTTCAGAAATTTTACAAAACAATTCAGTTTGTTTAAAATGTAATTTATTTAACAAGCTCCCTTATATTTGCATTACTTTTGTGGCAACCTATAAATGCGATTTATGCTTTGATATGAAATGGTTTATGCTTTGAACATTTGAACTCAAATGTGAAAGGTTTTGGGCCATGATTAACACCAATGTCAATTGACTGAAACCAAAAGCCCACCTATCTCCTGCATCATTTTATTATGTTCACCACTAATCTCTTTCTTTACTCCAGAGTAATCCACTGAGTTGGAACCTTGTGGGCAAGCTTTCGTCCTTTAGAGCAGCAGTGGGCAACATGATTCCTAATCCATCAAAAAGGTTTATCTAGCTCAACAGACAAGACTCCTACTATTAGAGCACGCTGAGTTGTAGCCTCATAACATAATCCAGAGAAGGGTGGTTTAGGCATTTTAGCTTAATAACATTTTTTGTGTTAATATACTTGCAAGATCTAGGTGATGGAAAGCAGCCGATACTGAACACAGATTAAATGGAACTTAGTGTTTTTTACAGACTGTCCTAACAGGAAGATCAACGGGTAAAGTTAAAAGAAAAGGTTTTTATGAAATGTAAATATTAATGATGACTTAGGTAACCGGTGATCTTTGCAGTAGGCAAGGAATCCTTTGAAGAAGAAGAGAATAGAGGTACAGAGGAACATGTGTGTTGTTTTTTGCATCAACAGTTACTGGCATTGATGTAATGGTTTGGATTCCAGAGTGGCTGAACCAGTGGAAAAACAAGTAAATGGCAATGCGTGTTGGTTTTCTTTTTTAGGGGAGCTGATTACTAATAGGTCCTTGTGGGTGAAGGCAGACTGCCAGGTGAGGGAAAGATGGTGACTGAGTAGGGAATCTCTTGGTAGATGAAGAAAGATCTTCAGAGTGAAAACTGTTCCCAGGTCATAAGGAATAAGCAACCTGGAAATGCAGAAGAAGAAAGCCTTGATTACCATGTTGGTACAATCTGGCAGTACTGGAGGGTCCCCACTGGTCCTCTTATACTGTGAGATATGACATGATAAGCCATAGGTGAGCGAGCAGCTCCTCAGGGCCTGCCCCTCACATGTAGATGATAAGCAGCACAGGAAGGTAGCGGAGAGCCTTTAGAAACCTTTAATTAACAGATTTAGCCTAAGCTGTCTGCAAAGAAACTCGCTGAACAGAACATTCTTGACAGTCACCTCTGTGGGAGGAGCTTTGGTGACAGAACTAAAGCACAGTAAGGAGAGATGAGGACGAACCTGCAAGTTGTATCTGTTCTAAATTGTAGCATTTTCGGCATTAGGATGTTCTAGTTCAGTTACAAAATTCTCAAGGATATCTTTCGGGTTCAAAATCCCATTTTGTATAACTTTATGTGATAGACCAACACAAGGAAGAGCTTTATTGTGGACAAATAAAAAGCCTAAATAGTAAAGGGTGTATTCAGCTCCCCTTAGCCAGTACTTTGTAGAACCACCTATGTGTCTACTAACTTTGCTCATAAAGAAACTGAACATTTTAGTCTACATTCACATGTATCTAACTAACGCCCTCTTAGGCCTGCATAGAACATCCAAACTATCAACACAAGTGGATAGTCTTCAATAATAAGATAACTCTCTTGATTTTATAAAAAAAAAAGTTAGACCCTCCTTTATCACAATAAAGGAGGGTTTAACACAACTGTATATTTATTTGTGTTAAAGAAATTAAAACCCATGTGTCAGTTGTGTTGGTCTATCACTTAAAATTCACATAAAAGTCAGAAGACTTCAAGGGATAAGCTAATGTTGTTATGACTCTGGCACGTCTGCTCTACTCTGTCTCTCTGGCTGCAATCAGCAGATGAGATGCACCTGGTGATTGCTGCAGTGCAGTGCAATCTGTGGCATTCCAAGCACCTGTGTCTTCCCTGATATATACTGACTCTGACAAGCAGACGGTGCCACATTTTTCAAAGCCATCGTGTGAGTAGATATCCAGCGTTCCTTCCTGACTGATCGGTGTTTTGACCTTGCCTTGCATCTTGGATTTTTGCCTCTGCCTGCCCCTTGTCGGACTGTTTGGATTTTGGTTTTGACCCTGTTTCCTGCATCTGATTTATGCCTCTGCCTGCCCCTTGCCTGACGTCTCTTGTTCCGATCATTGACCCTGTTTCTGTCCCTGGATTATTGAATCAGCCTAGCCCTTGGATTATTCAGCCAAAAGTCACCTGTCTCTCTCACCTGTGCTGTGGAGATCCCTGCCTTCTACCCACTGAGGTTTCCCCTCTGGGTTTCAAGTTTAACCAAGACAAGAACAGGTTAGTGACTTTCTGATCCTTGCAAGATTTGGAGAGAAAACTACAAG
The DNA here is from genome assembly GCA_036173005.1 of Crenichthys baileyi. NCBI lineage: Eukaryota > Metazoa > Chordata > Actinopteri > Cyprinodontiformes > Goodeidae > Crenichthys > Crenichthys baileyi. Next base: position 197,797 of record JAHHUM010001856.1, on the reverse strand, counting down.
TCACTAATCCTTCTTTCTGCTTCAGTGATTCCTGGAAGCTGTGTGGAGTTTAACCTGAGTGACGTTTTCCTGTGGCTGAATAAACTTTTTAATCTTTCAGTTCTGTGTCTGGCTGAATCTTGGGTCCGCCTTTTTCTAATTCGTAATAAATGTATCCATACTGCAAGTGTGAGAAAGTTAACCACGAATGGTTTAAACTATTTACTACTTTATATAATTTAAAGAAGAAAATACCGTTTTCATTTTGCTGCAATTACAGTTAACATTTTATTTCATCCTGGAAAGACTCACAGAAGACAGGGATGCAATTAGAAGTTTATTAAATGTTTATTTCTTTGGCGCTCGGACCCTAGTGGAAGACGTGAATGCTGAGAATGACATGCGCTGGAACGAACATCTTAGGGTTAGATTTAGAGATGTCCCCCCCCCCCCCCCCCCCCCCCCCCCCCCCCCCCCCCCCGGGGTCTGATCATGGTGGTGGAGTGGAGGCCTGAGGAGATTTGGAAAGAGTTTGAAAGCCAAATGGTGGAGGAGGGTCAAAGTTCAGCTGCAGAACGAAGGGTTCCATGGATGAAGATCTTTTAAAGCGGAGCCTTGAAGGATGATTGGCCGGGGAGAAATGCAGACTTGACGCTGATTTGTGGAGCAGAGCCGCATGGAGGAGTAATTAGACGAGGCTGGAGGCGATGGTGAGTCTTCCATGTTGAATTTTCGTTTAAACTCCATATTTCTAAAAGAGAATTACGTTTGACAGTTCACCTTTTATTGTTTTAATCTTGGACCATGCCCTTGGCAAGTGTACCTTGTGTAAAACAGATGTTTTACCAAATCCCACATGAACTTAAAACTTTTTACCCAAGTCTCCTGACAGCCAGACAAAACGGACAGTGTAAATTAGATCAGAAGGACCACATTTCTCTATGGATGTGTTGCCATGGCACCATACTTTTATTCTGCATTTTTCAGGTTGTAAATGAGGTCACTTCTGACCCTGAAAATAATTAATAGGGTGGATAAAATGAATGAATAATTGGGTCAGTCTGTAAGGTCACAGCTATTGGGAGCAAGAGTGTTAACAAGACAAAAGAAGCTACCGCTGTGTACAAAGTTTCCTGCTGTTCACTGCCAAGTGGTGAGAGGATGTTAATTTCATCTCACCTCTTTCGCAGTGTGACCTCACAAATTCACATACATGTTCAGATGTCACTCTCGATTAGACCTGGAGGCGAAGTAGTGAACGGCGGGCACTCACTACTGGAAAGAAAACCTGGAGTTTAATCAGTTTTGTTAATTAACTGCATTGTCCTCGGAGAGGAGACTGCCATTCGTGGAAGCTGGGAGGTTTTGGCAGAGACGCCTGCCTGAGTCAAACTTTCTCAATGGGGTTTCTTTAATTCAGGTCCAAGACTGTAGAGAAGTCAGAAGCCTGCTACTGTCTGTCACCAGTGGGGGACAGCCAACTGTGACTTCAGAACACACAACTGCTTGATCCAGGCTTTGTACACAGAACATGCCAACTTTTTCAAACAAGTAACCCACTGATGAACTAGTTACTATAAGTAAGAAAATCTGTAATCAAAGTAGCTACCTCTTAGGGTATTCTGATTGCTGGTCAGACAATGTTGCTAATTTAAATGCACTAAGCATCAGTTCTGTGAAAATGAATCCTTGATTAGAGGTCAGAGGAGAATAGCAGAAAATAATACATCAGAACAGATCAAATAAATCAAACTGTCACATAATCCTCACATTCAGCCCCCACAATCGACCCCTCCTACCAACCAGGCTGCGACAGAAGGAGTCACCATGACTCATGCGTTCATCAGATTTTCCTACGTTCAGTTTGCCTCATTTCTCTCCTTCTGTTTGTGCTGAATATTTAATGCAGAGTCACAGAGTTTCATTTCCTAATGTCAACACCCACACAAACTGTCACACAATTGCTCAACTGGGAACAACACCAAGAGCCAAACACACAGGAAACAGAAATGCTTTCCCTGCAGTGGATTTGAACTGCAAAGCCCTCATATAGCAAACTAGTGTTTGGTTTACCACAGCTCCATATTGCACTTTTTTGCATGTTCTGATTTGTGGAGCTACATGTATAGGTTCAGACTTTTACATCAAAAATGTTGTCTTTAATTATGTACCATGCTGCCTCATTTCCATCTCCTTCATGTAAAATGCTTGGTTTTAGGCACTCTTTAAGATAGGCATGAAACAATATATCGACCCAGTAAAAAAATCTGTAATGAGTGTGAATTGTTCCAGTTCATGGTTTCATTAGCCTATAGATGTTTGTTTTTAAGATTGTCCAAATCTAAGGTGGTCCTAATACCAAAAAGTGCCTTGAAAATGTTGTTTCATTTTTACACATGTAATAAAGGTTTCAAAAATCTCAAACAATGTTTAAAATTGAATGTAAATTAGATTATTATATATGTTTGAATTTGAACTAGAAACAATTAAATTCTAAATAGACCTATTTAAAAAAATGTAAAACAGCCCTTGATTTTAGCGCTCTTTGAGTTGGACCCCATTTGCAGAAAGGCAGGCAGAGGTTGCATGGTAAGTTGAAATGTTTAAGGAAAATCTTGCAAATGTAACAGAACATAAAATGGACCATAAAAAGAACAAGAAAGAAGCAAAACCTAAAGGAATTAACAAAAGCACCACCTGGAAAAAATAAACAAACATGATCAGAGGGAAAACCCAAAGCAAAACTCAAATACCTACAAATCATGACACAGATTGTAAGATTTGGTCCAGATGCTAACTGTAGTGTTGTTAGGCTAACGGTTATCCAGTCACGGTATCCTCAGTGCTGACAAAATGTTCATATCTTCTGTCGCCTTTTATTTTTTCTTTTCTTTTTTAAACAAATATTAATTACAAAATATGCATAGATGAAGATGAAGTCATGCTGACATCAACTGGATAGCACTTTGTGAGACAAATTTCATTTGAATAAGAAATATTGTGGCATTTGATTCCCTACCTTAAGATCCTTTCAAAGTCAATTTACGTCATCGACTCTGAAATTACCTGTGCCCATTTTACAACATTGTCTTATCTGCCTTGGATAACTATGCATATGAAAATCTACTACTTTAGGTAAATAACTCTTCAGCAAAGCCAGGCTGGCATGTGATTTTTGGGATGTGTTTAAAAATTAACGAGAGTTGCATAATTTTGGTACGGAACTATGAAAATGTCAAAGACCCAAAGTTAACATTATTTTGTCTCATGCTATATTATCTAACACTAGAACTCCCAGAATTCTAACACTACTAGAACTCCCAAGCCCGGCGAGCATTTTGGATGTGAGGGCGGTGGTGACGTCATTGCATTAACGCTATAAAATTTTGTTTTTGGCAGGAATTAATAATAGTATTTGATCAAAACCTATAATGTTTTATTGTACTGAAAAATAATACAGAGTAGCGGGTACATTTAAAAAAAAAAAAGCTTTACTAATCTGACCAAAAGCTGGACAGCTCCATGTTACGCCCCCCTTTCACTTCGCGGACATAAACTAGCGCTAAAAATGCATTCAGCTCATCCACACTCATGTCCGAGGAGGAATCTTCTCCTAAAACTCTGCGGGCCTCAGCCACACTGCAGCCGTGAATGCGGATAAGCATTTCGGCATCCACCACGCAGAGGAACGCGGTCTGGGCATCTTGGATCTGGTGCTCTTTCAACGCGTTCTGGCTCTGACGCCTCCCTCTACTTTCTTCCTCCCCTACCACTGTCCACACAGCGCCATCCTTTCCTATCTCCTCCTTCCCAGGTGTGCGCTCGTCTCGCGATGAAAATGTTGTAAAGTGCAGAATAGGTTGTAGTTACTGGGCTACTATATCTATGACCTAATTTATTGTTTATTTCTTTTTCCATTATCAGTGCCTTGATTTGTAGTTTCTCTCCTGCCAGGGAGCTGGATTGCTGGGTTTATAGCTGGGCACTGGGCACCTGGCTCGTCTCCCTATCTCTGAACCTGCGCTGATTGTGGCACTGTTTCTATAGTTTATATATTATTAATTTACTAATCTGTAAACTATAGCCTAAAATGATAAAATCGTTACATAGGCTAGTCTTTTGCTACCTTGAAATAATGCGCCACAACCTCCTGCTAATGGGACGACGCGTATATTTTTAGCCGTGGGAGGCTCACTCTCTGACCCGCTGTCACTGGAACTGAATGCTGACCAAGAGCCGTCAGAATCCCTCTCGACCCAGAATCACGATCATCTAATTTTGAAGCATTTCCAATGCCTCTTGAGCAGAAAATATCCTTCTAGAAGCCATTTGTAGGATGCCAACAATCTGACAGTATTCAAGAGTGGCGGTTGCTAGGCAACGCTCGCGCGTATACTCAGCCGCGGAAAAAAAAATCAATGTAAATAATAGGGCCGTCAAAATTGCGGCTGTGGTAGTTAGAGGTAGAAATAATTAGATCTTTTATTTGCTTTATTTAAAAAAAAAGAGAGACATAGGAATACAAAAGACACAGGTTTAGAAAAAGTCAGGATGCCAGGAAGATAAGAGTTTTAATAAACCAGAGTTATGGCATGTCAAACTTTCAAAACCGTCAAATTGACGGCTCTGGGAGTTATAGTGCTAGACATTGTCTAAATTTCTGAAAGATTGACTCACCTCAGCAAACCGGATGCTTAAACCTTTGATAATTGAACTTTTACCTCAATATTCAATTTTACCATTTTCCTCACAATACACACGCAATATAGATAACCAGTGCACTATATAGTTGACACACATACTTGATGTGGTGATGTTGTTGATTATGATAATTTTGATAAATGTCTGTCTAGAAACACCAATACATGGCAAGATATGTTTCCACAAAAACCAGTGATTTGTGGCTGCAAAAACCAATCCCCTTTTCAATCACTTGAGTAGACAATGTTACACTATGACATGCACTTGAAAAAGAAAAACTAGCGTTGTAGAATCTGCGAGTGACCGTAGTGCTGTTATATAAAAGAGTACAGCTGCTTGTGCCTTCTCCACTTCACACCAACTTGGCATTTCAGCTCAGCACCTACTCCATTGGCAGCTCAACAATAAAAGAAGGCAAGCTGGTTTACCTTACTCCCTACACAGGTGACACTGAGATTTAAAAAAATACATCTGTTGTACAGATGTAAATCATTTTAAAGAAAGCAGCTATATCAAGTCTCCTTGGCACTTTAGATGTATTTTATATCTCGCGTCAGCCAGAAAACAACACAGCAAGACCCAATTCTATTTTGGTAATTGCAATGCCCCAGACACACTATTGCATGTCTGGTTCCAAAAGATATGATGCCATAACAAAATTAGACTCCTGCATCACTTTACAATGCATACACACCCCTAAAGGCTTGACTCTTAAAACTAAAAGTGAAACGGCTTCACTTACTGATTAATAATCAGCTAATAGTTATTGCCCACTTTGGGGCGCCCATAGAGCATTAACATCTCATTCCCAGGTGGTCAGTAGATTCTGAAAAAAAATAAACAAGATAGTGTCTTCACAGAGCAGAATACTGTGAATTCCACATAATTGATTCTAGTATTTATGCTCTATTCAAGACAGGAGTGCATTAAAGGTAAAACACATTCTTTAAAGAGATAACAGGACCTTCACAAAAATCTTTATTCCATCTGAACACTTTAAGCCCATGAGCCTGCTTTATTGGCTATATAAGATTAGGAAGTCCTTGTCTGGGTTAACTCCAAAACAACATGTTGAAAACTGTACTTTTTAGCTATTAGGTCCTATCCAAGTTTGGATTAAACAGATATGTTGAGAGTCCGATTTGTTAAGTCAACCCAATCACCTTTTATTCAAATTTAGTCATCAATACTAAAAATAGACTTATTTTTATTTTTCACTTTTCAGCAATATTTTTGATTGTTGTTTAGATGAACAGTAAAGTCCTTTTAATAATGAGGCATGCTTATTTTACAGTTGCATGACTTAAAAAGTTTCAATTATCTTGTTAACTTTTATCCATGATCACTATAAATTTTGGTTAGATGTACATGTAACTTATTGTACTTCCAGAACAATGAGCCTGGAACTTTGTCAGGTCCACAAAACCACAACAAAGACAGCCCCCAAAAAGAAGAGATGATGTCCCTGTAATGCATATCTGCACATCTTTAATTGATGTGAAATATTTTATTTAATTTACNAAAACAAAAATATGCTTTCCTTCACTGCTCTAGTTTAACATAGGATTTTGCTTACTAGTATACATTTATTTACATGTAGACTTTTATAATATTTTAAACGTGTCACAGAAGTCCTAAATAGTTGTGGTGCTCCTTTGAGCTTGAATGTGTTTTGAACAGAAACAAACATCTAAGAAGCCTGCTGCTGTGTTTTATTTACTAAGATTCTACTATAAAGTTTTAAAGCTAAACACTGTATTTGGGCAATATTATAGCGGCACAGGTGATCTAAGGCAGATTTGTTTGCGTTCATTTTGCCAAGAATGTCAATATGAGCAAGTTTTACATTTCGCGTTGCTATTACTGATTTGTAAAAATCAACACAGATGCCCTGAATTGCATGTTCTCCCGTCTTTCCTTTTTTAACAGTTGCAAAGAGAAATGGGCCTCTGTGTCACATTATCTATATATTCAAGGAAAACGTCAATAGAACTGATAAACTACAAAAAAAAGTTATGACTCAAAAATGCTTCAAATTAAAGGGTGGACTTTGTTTGACCTCTTAACCCTCTTAACCCCCAAGTCCCCTTACAAGGGCCTCTTTGGCAACAATAGCACACTCGTAACTGACTAACTCGGAAACTGACACACATATGGACATATAACACACTTGTCATATGTCCAGATCTTCATCTGAGATGCCTCTGCAAAAGTATCTACTTCATTCTTATATCCACTGACCACAGCTCAAATACCATGCAAAAAATCTAAACATGTATAACATTTCAGTTGCTTGTTGAGTTGACACTAGACTGGCTACAGATGTCACTCAGATGTTGTAGTTACAATTTATTGTGTTTATTTCCTTCTGTACAGCAAGAGTAAGAGGTTTTGCAAGGAAACATCTGTTGTTTGTTAGGCAGAATTTATTTTTGCATTTTGGCATTTAAACCTTATTTACTTAGGTCCAGAATAATTTACTCTCAGATTTCCACATCCACATCATCCTCCAGGACCTTTCTGTTAGTTGATACCAAGATTAGCAGTTTAGGCATTGTACAAGTTGAGAAATGCCGTAAGCTTTTTTTGGAAAATAGACCCTCAGGCTTAAGAGGTTAAAGCTTTAATATCAGATAGTACTAATGCAATTTATTAAGGAAGGAATAATCCCCTCCCTGGGCTGCCACCTTAACGTGGTGGAGGGGTTTGAGTGTCCCAGTGATCCTAGGAACTTTGTTGTCAGGGGCTTTATGCCCCTGGTAGGGTCACCCAATTAGTTTCCTCTGCAGGGTGTCTGGACTCTCCCTTAGTGACAGGGTGAGAAGCTCGGTCATCCGGGAGGGACTCAGAGTAGAGCTGCTGCTTCTCCACATCGAGAGGAGCCAGTTGAGGTGGCTCTAGCATCTGGTTAGGATGCCTCCCTGGTGAGGTGTTCCGGGCACGTCCCACCGGGAGGAGGCCCAGAGGAAGACCCAGGATACGCTGGAGGGACTATGTTTCTCGGCTGGCCTGGGAACACCTTGGGATTCCCCCGGACAAGCTGGCCCAAGTGGCAGGGGAGAGGGAAGTCTGGGTCTCTCTGCTTAGGCTGTTGCCCCTGGGACCCGACCCTGGATAAGCGGAAGACAATGGATGGATGGAATTTAATATTAAGGAAGATTTATTTTTACATTTTTATCAGGGAAGCCAATACATGTAGAGACTGCTGCAGATAGATAAAAAACAAAAATTGTACCTGTTTGACCTGTAAAGTGCCTTGAAATTTGTAGAAATCCTCTAATGAATCTCCATTTAGTTCCAAATGATACCACTGTATTGATCTACCATAGTATGTTTCTTTTGGATTATTGCATTACCAACAAACATCCCATTAGCAGGGTTGCCAATGTTCACACAGTTCTGCGCTTTAATGCAGTATGAATCTAATGCTTTAAACAAACTATACTGTTTATACACATGTCTGTATCATTAGCAATGCACCCAGATGGTTAGATGTTACAATGGGATCATATATTGCAAAGTCTTGAAAGTCTTTAAACCTAAACAGTGTTTGAAGTAGCAGGTAGGTGTGCATCATATGAAATACTTGCTCTTGAGGACATAAAAGGAGATTTGGACTGCACAGTGGCATGGATTCTTGCATGTTCTCCCCCGTGCATGCCTGAGCTTTTTCCAGCTTTCTTCACAGTACAAAACAAGACTGTTAGTGTCATATTTGAGGGTTGTTGTGTAGCAAAATGCAGAGACAGGCGAGGAGACGGCATGGCAAGCAGACCGATGATTTATTTAAATCCAATCTCTGTCAATGCAGAAGGCAGGCAGGCAGTGTGTAACAGAGAGTTTGCAGGAGACCAGGTCAGACAGAGTACAAGAAACATCTGATGAAGTTGACTAAGGGAAGGTGACGCAACAAACCAGCAAGGAACAAGGAAAACAGACCAACTAATATACAGAGGGAAATGAATGTGGAACGAAAGACAGGTAATCAATAGAACAAGGGACAGGTGTGACATAGCAAGCAGGGAGGCTGAAGGACAGGTGAAACTAATACAAAACTAAACCATGGGAGAAGGTACTAATTATTAAAACTCAGAGAAACAGATCTAAGAAACTTATAACAACCTAAGATATAAGAACCTGGCAAATAAGAATTAACAAAAGAAACCATAAAGGAAACCCTAACTGCAAAAGTAAACAAACTCAAACAAACACTGACTGAAACTAACTGGGAGGGAAGCAGAGAAAGCGAAGACTAGAATAAATGCAAACCAAAACGTAAACAATAAGTGTAACAATGTATAGAGGCAAACAATAACTACAAGCTAACCTATCAGAAGAAACTGAAACAATAGAGACCAACACGGGGGAACTAAACTAGAGAACCCAAGGAAGCAAGAGAACTGTAATAATAATAATGATAATAATAATAATAATAATAATAATAATCAGGAGAAAACCATTCTAAGTAATAAATAAATGAGAAAGCAACCACCAAAGGAACTATGGGCGAGGGGAGAAAGAACTTACTACAACTAGGAGGCAGGGGAGAGAACAAAACTATCAGGAAACAAAAGGAAATAAACAAACATGACTACTAAACCCAAAGAAATAGAAACACGTAACAGGAGAGTAAACAAATGCAAAACCACAACTAATTCCAAAATGGCAGATCCTAACAGTTAGGTTAATTGGTCTATCTAAATTGCTATTAGATTTGAAAACTTAGATGACTGAACCTCAGTGGACCTGATCCAGGACAATGACGAAATCTGTATACATACGGGGGGACTATTGGCTGGTCCACTGGTGCAGTCAGAACCACCTGGAGCTTAACCCACTCAAGACTTTGGAGATGAAGGTGGACTTCTGAGGAGAACACCTCCTGCACTCCCTCCCCTCAACATCCTTAATGTTAGGGTTTGAAAACTTTTGTATTGTTTATCACTCATGTCTTTACAAAGTGCTCTTCTTTCCCAGGGAGAGGAGTGAGTTATGCTACTATCAGCAACATCTGGGGGCTGCTTGTACCAGTCCCCACTCCCTCTCTGTTTGAAAGCAAGACACATGCACCCTAACCCTTCTGACCCCACACACACACACAGAGACACACATATACCCCCTAAATGCTTGGAATGTCTGTTGAACTGTGGGTGAAACCACAAATAAATAAGAGAGAGGGTGCCAACACTTTTGTTGCACCGCAGAGTGGGGTACCATTTTGCTGCAAGATTAACAGAGACTCATGTGTCTTCCTTCTGGTTTGACTATTTGATAATTAAATATCTCTAACATTGAATTGGTCCTACGAGCCGGATATTGTAATCAACTTATCTATTTTTTACAGTGACCTGAGGATCCCGGGGGATCACCTGACGCCGAGGAAGCATACTGGAGGTCGGCCCCAGGATGGTGGTCCAAGACCCGGTGGGTGAATTCGCATCGGGCGGTAGATTATTGCTTCACTCGACGCCTGGTGACTCTTGGGGTTGAAAAGAGTCACTGAAGCTCAGAGGTGAGAAATTGTGTTGTAATAAGTACTTAAAACAGTCGTAGGTAGTGTCCAGCCGTTAAGGAGACAGCAATTGGATAGGGGATTATTCCGCGGGAAAAAAGGGATAGCGATAAAAATTAGGAGGATTCCGCCGTAAAAGGGGTCAGAAACGACTGGTAGTTCCGCCGAAGGGAACAGGGTAATTTGGTTGGTAGCATTCCCCCTAAAGGGGAATGAAATTAAGTGTTAAATAAAAAAAAGAGCTCATAAAACAGGGGTTTGGTTGGCCGTAAGCAACTGTTGGGGGGTGGACCAGTCAAAGTACTAATTGAAGAAAAAGTGTTTGTGTGTTTGGAGGACTAAGCATTTTGGAAGAATCATAGCAAGATTCTGCTGGATCCTGTGTTTTATTTTACCTGAATAGAAAGACGTACTGGTGATCTAGGAGATACAGGACGGGTTTCATTCCTGAAAATTAATACCGCTACAGACTAGCCGAGGTTGAAGGGCGTGTTAATGTCCTCGCCTTGATCTCATGCCAGTGAACTTCTGTTCAGGATATTCATAGTCTTTAAACTAATCTAATTTTTAAAATGGGGGAAAGAACAAAGCAAAATAAAAAAATTAGAAGGAGATGTAAAGTTTATGGAAAATTATGTGAAGGGGGCCGGAGAAATATGTAAAAATGGATAAAAAAAAAAGAATTTTCTAGCTAACTTAATTACCACTGAAATCCTAAATTACAGGGGGATCTAAATTTGGAGATTTGCATTCAAAAAGTCCAGAGACGGTAAAAAACCTTGCTAGATTATAATTCAATGGGGAACCTCTCAGTCTCTGCGTGCACATAGTTGATAAACAGATAAAAAAAAAAAAAAAACCCAAAACAGCCTTTTAAGTGACATGTGTTCAACAGGTGATGCTCATCCAGAAGGAAGACAGTGGGATTGCAGTGTTCCTAGGAAATGCAGCTCATTCATTAACAATACATTTTTTCCTATAAGTGGAAGTTTTGCTGACTAATCATAGGCTGGATCTATGAAACATTATGTGCACAGACTAAATGAACAAGGTTCTGACTGACCTGTGAACCTCACTGACCTGACAATGATAACATGACAACCAACAGACAACACAAGGTGGACCCCACTAAGAAAAACCCTTTTTTGATTTTTGGTGAAAAAAAGAAATTGAAGCATTCAAAAAAAGCCTAGTGGAAACAAAAAGGGGTTATGAGGAAACAATGTGCATTTAAAAAATAGAAGTCAAATTATGTTCAAATTTTTTTCAAAAATAAATTACTCTTACGGAAAAATAAGTAGGTAGGTGTGAATGTGTGTGAATGGGAATGACTGATTTCATTGTAATGCATCTTTTGGGGGCCTTAAAAGCGCTAATTAAAAAGGGTTTATGTTTCTGATGATCATTGCCAAACTTTATCTCAATTAGGTTTTCAGAATCTTTTCTAAAAAAAAATTCATATAAAGATAGCAAAGGTTCTACCTGTATTGACAATACTGATAAACAGGGTATTTAGAGTTTTATGTGGCCAAATGTCTGTATTTTATCTGTCTGTTTTTCTGAAATAAATGTCTGTTTCATGTTACGTAAAAATTAGGGTATATGTGCACAATGGTTAAAGACTACGAGGGCAAGTCTAAAGTTATATTTTTATAGTTAACATCGGTATGATGTGAGCACAAACTTGGCCAACAGAGACGATTCTGATTCTGAGTTACGAGTGTTTGTGCATGGCTGTCTGTCCTTTGTGTCTCCGTGTTGTACTGTAAAGGACAGCAAACCTGTCCAGAATGTGTACCCCAGCAATGTCCGCTGAAGATAAGCACGGCAAAAAAAGTCTTGGAATGCATTCTTTTGGTATTTTTACATAAACAATAATAATTGTCATTATCATGTATATATCAAATATGTCAAATTGTGTTTTTTTAAAAATTAAGGTTCAACAAGATGGTGCATTTTTGTGTTCATCATTCATATTTTTTAATAAGAACTAAATCAAGCATTATTTAAAATAATAGCAACTACCAAATATAGTGATCTCATTTTTAAATGTAATAAGGACCTGCTTTATAAAAATAAAATAAAATAAAGTCCCCAATAAAATAAAATATGATAAAAAAGAATAATAAGAATTTAGAAAAACAGAGGCTTTAAAACCTCTGCAGGAACAGCAAATCACATTGCTCTGGCTTTACTTCTGCTTTCACAGCCAAATATAACCTTACAAAGATGTGGTCCACTTAATTTCAAGCACTCTGCTACCTACAGCAGAAGATGGAGAACCGCATTCATGTAAAACAAAAGTTGAAGCTCTTAAAACTATTCTACAAAACTCACAAATTATTTTTGTGGATGATTCAGCTTCTAAAGATGAGTTTGGGGAAAATAGAGTTGGTTATGCTGTAACCACTGAAACTAAAATTATAGAATCACAGGCCCGCCCCATACATGTCCAGCACAGACTACAGAGCTGTATGCTGTCATCAGAGCCTGTGAATTACATGAAGGAAAAATACTAACCATCTACACAGACAGCCAATATGTATTCAGTTCTGTTCACCATTTTGCCAAAATATGGGAAAATAGAGGGTTCAAAACATCATCTGGAACAGAATTGACATTTTAATCTGTTAAACAGAACAATATATATCATTTAGAAAATAAACCAATATTGCCAAAAAAAAAAATAATAATAATCTCTACAAAACTGCAGCAACAGTGACACACGGGAATGTGTCAAAAAGGAGGGAAGATACACCTGGTTAATCCTGGTTAATCACCTGTTCTACACCATACATTTTTCTGACTATGCAAATTTTAATGAACTTTCATGGTTACAGGGAAAGAAATACTGTTTAGTGGTTATAGATGCATTTTCTAAATGGGTTGAAATATACCCAGCAAAACACTCACAGTGGCAAAGAGTTTAGTGACACATTTTTTCCCACATATGGTACCCCACAAATCATAAGATCAGATAATGAGAAATAATTTAATAGAACTGTGCTCTAAAGCATTAGGGTTTCAGTTAAAAAACCATTGTTCTTACCACTGTTGAGAATTAAAATCATGTACTTTCATGATATTAGTTCAGTTCGCATGTATAACCATAAAACTGAGACATAACATGTATTGTGAGCCTGAGAGGGAGAGGTCAGAGGTCACAGCAGGCTTCAGGTTGGAGAGAAAGGGTTAATCCCAGGTCAGGATGTTCAGGATGTTCTCAGCAGCTGCAAGCAGTAAATGCTCTGTATGGGTAGTAAAGTAATAAATGCCGACTTTTGGGCATGGTATAAATAATAAACTAACCACAAGGGGGGCTTGACTGATTTACAGCGCCAGACTGCATAATGGGGAGGCTCAGTCAGTAAGCTTTGAAGTGAAGGGTATAATATGCTCTGGCATCTGTGAGGAGGTAGACAACTCGGTTAAGACAGACAGCCATGCTTTGCTGAAACCCGAGCTGTCTGTCCGGGGAGGTCTTTGGTAAATCTTTCTTTCTTTCTCTGCATCATTCTTTTTGTATGGAATATGTTTAGGGAATTATTGGACTTATCAAATTAAACTTGTGTTAATCTTAATTTCCTGCTCTTCATCTGTTCTTTCTCATGACATCCGGACTGGGGTTTTGGGGGGGGGCCTTTTTATATATGGTGGAATTATTGTACCTCAACACCGCCCACAATCTGCTGGGTTGGTTGAACGAACAAATGGAACAATAAAAATAGATTAGTGTGTGGAAGACCTTTTCCATTGCCATCAGAAATGGATGACATAGGAAAAGCACAGCAGGAAACATCATTAGCTGAATGGATGAATAAAATGTTACAAACAAAGGAAGTACAGATGTCCAGTGGTCTGCTGATAATCTCTGCTCCTATTCCACAGAACAACCTGAGACCTGGAGACCTGGTCCTGATTAAGACACTCCATAGAAAGGATTGGAGTGCCCCCTGCTGGAAAGGGCCATACCGAGTTCTCCTGACCACACCGACAGCTCTAAAAATCGCAGAGAGACCATCCTGGATCCACAAGAGCCACTGTAAGCCAATATTACCGTTACAGGAGCCAAACCAACCGACAGTGTAACAGTGGAAGACCGGCTACAAAGGGGCTGGTGACCCATAGGGCTCAGCATCTCAAACCGGTGAAGAGAACAACTGACCTGTGCCCAACTTAGCATGGCTTTGGATATTCTAACAGCATCAACGGGAGGCGTTTGCGTTTTGTTGAACAACACTTGTTGCACATATATTCCAGATAATATACATTCCTCAGATATAACAGGAGCACTGAATAACCTGCGTAACCTGCAAAACGTCATGACACACGACCACCCGACTCCCAGCTCCTCTTGGTTAGACTGGATGCTCCAAAGGGGATGGATGGATTGGGTTAAGATTTTCTTACTCGCTGTAGCAGTATTCCTGATCATCCTGTGCATCTTGTCAATATGTATTATTCCATGCTGCAAATGTATGGTAAAAAGGATAGTGACTCAGTCAATCACAGTCGCATATGCAGCATTGATTCAAGTGGACACCATATTGGACCCAAAAACAGATGGCTATGATTACATGTTGTAAATGAATATATTTTCAATGCCTGAGTGTACTCATAATTGTACTTCATGAAATGACCCTATAGCAGAAAATCGAAAGAAGTTGCTGTTTAAGTGAAATGAGGAAAAGTACAATGATGACATGAACAAGCCTTGTTTTGGTTCTTTTACTTTTGTTACATTGTTTTAATTCTTTTACTTTTATTACATTTTGTTTTCTTGATTTATTACATTGTTTTATTATTATACTCTACCATGATGGTGGTCGCCAAGGCGGAGTGGCCGTGTGAGTATTTTTCTCACAATATAATCTGCTTTCCGCCTGTGGGTTTTTTTTGCTCACACAGAGTTATTCTTTTACATGTATCTAATCATGACTTTATTCGTGATAAAAAAGGAGGGACTGTTAGGGTTTGAAAACTTTTGTATTGTTTATCACTCTTCCTTCCCAGGGAGAGGAGTGAGTTTTGCTACTATCAGCAACATCCGGGGGCTGCTTGTACCAGTCCCCACTCCCTCTCTGTTTAAAAGCATAACACATGCACCCTAACCCTTCTGACCCCCCACACACACACACAGACACACATATACCCCCTAAATGCTTGGAATGTCTGTTGAACTGTGTGTGAACCACATATATAAATAAAGAGAGATGGTGCCAACACTTTGTAGTTGCACTGCAGAGTGGGCTACCATCTTGCTGCAAGATTAACAGAGACTCATGTGTCGTTCCTTCTGAGCTTGACTATTTGATAATTAATACCTAACAGCATTCCCTTGGCCCAATACTTGTGCTAGATGGGCGCGTCACTGCCAAGGACTACCGAACCATTCTTGAGGACCATGTGCATCCAGTGGTTCAAACATTGTATCCTGAAGGCGGTACCGTGTATCAGGATGACAATGCACCAATACACACAGCAAGACTGGTGAAAGATTGGTTTGATGAACATGAAAGTGAAGATGAACATCTCCCATGGCCTGCACAGTCACCAGATCTAAATATTATTGAGCCACTTTGGGGTATTTTGGAGGAGCGAGTCAGGAAACGTTTTCCTGCACCAGTATCACGTAGTGACCTGGCCACTATCCTGCAAGAAGAATGGCTTAAAATCCCTCTGACCACTGTGCAGGACTTGTAGATGTCATTCCCAAGACGAATTGATGCTGTATTGGCCTCAAAAGGAGGCCCTACACCATACTAATAAATTATTGTGGTCTAAAACCAGGTGTTTCAATTTCATTGTCCAATCCCTGTAATAAAGCATTGTTCTTATTTTTATGAAATACAAAACTAAAACACAGAATATAGTGGGTAGAGTTATACAATGATGTACAGTAGGTGGCGGTATGCACCTCTGAATTTGTTGCGTACCGCCAGCAGAAGAAGAAGAAGAAGCAGCAGCACTAGCGCTAAGCTGTAACGTTTTATTTTGTATTCTTATAGAGAAAATATACAATACCTCTTTTGGATTTTACTTATTCACAACTATTGACTAACATGCACACATTTCCGTCTTTACATACACGTTGTTTTTGACAGCGTTCTTACCCCATAGATGGGTCTCTTTATTTTCATGACTATTTACATTGTAACTTTTCACCAAAGGCAACAAAGCTATGAATGAACACACAAGGAATTATGTAGTAAACAAAAAGTGTGAAATAACAAAAATAAACATTTTTATATTTTGCCATGCGATGGATTGGCGGCCTGTCCAGGGTGTACCCCGCCTCTTGCCCATAGACTGCTGGAGATGGGCACCAGCTTCCCCGTGACCCACTATGGAATACGCAGTATAGAAGATGAATGAATGAATGAATTGTTATGTTTTTGATTCTTCAAAATAGCCACCCTTTGCTTTGATTAATGCTTTGCTCTCTTAGCATTCACTCCAAGAGCTTCATGAGGAGGTCACCCGAAATGGTTTTACCAAAGAGTCTTAAAAGAACTTCCCAGAGGTTCATTGAGAGACGGCCAAAGCTTAATATTTCAGTCATCACAGCAAAGGGATGCTACTTTAAGGAATCTAAAATAAAACATATTTAATGTTTTTTTTTTTAAATTTTATGTTTGCTACATAATTCTATATGTGTTCATTCACAGTTTTGATGCCTTCAGTGAGAATCTACGAACAATGTAAATAGTCATAAACACAAAGAAAACCCTTAAATGAGAAAGGCGTTCTAAAACTTTTGACCGGTACTGTATGTATGACAGATGTTAACACTCCAGTGTTAAAAAATAAATAAATAATAACTGCAACATGTATGCATGATGTTTTTTTTCAAACTAGAATTTATAACAGAGTTGGTGACCCAGCAGGATCAGAGGTTCCCTTGAAGCTCTCATCATGCTGACTGACACTTGTTCCTATCAGAGCTGAAGAGCAGCATGACATCAGAACACACCGTTGGCTAAATCTGTCCAAAAACTGGTTTCACAGTGATGTGAGTTTTTCAACAGAAGATTGATGATTTTAGTCACATTTTTTTATCTCTATTAAATGTAGATTTTGGCTCAAATAAATCTTCTGAAAAAAGGTTTCAGTCCCACATATTCATTAGAAATACCATCTGCTGGCAACACACTTCGACATTTCAGAAAGCTAAAAAAAACTAAAGAAGCAGTGAGCAACATGTTGAAAAATAAAATGTACAGGACCTTCACAGAACTGCTTGGGTATTATGAAAATGTAGAAGGCTGTGTGCTTTGCAGTGATGTAGAAGCTATAAACAGACAGGTCATAAACAGCTCATGCACTGTATGTTACCACTGATAGCTGTTGGCTCATTACATAGAAGGTGCAGGCTGCATTATGTTGCACAATAATCCCACAGCAAAAACACAATAACTGTTGTGTTAAACCGTTTGAGCCTCAGAGAAAATGGAGGGATCATTATGTGAAGAGAAACAGAGCTGTAACAAACCTCAGAGTAATAACAGCTGAGATCAGCTCAGCAGGGATTCTGGAAACATGATAACACTCATAAGAAAAACTAATCTTGCAGCTGCTGCATCTCTTACAACTATTTCTGCTATTTCTGCATACATCTAAGCACTCCACCATGTAGAGCATGAGCACATCATAAAAACCTGTTTTGGATCTCCACACTGTTGCTGCTTGAGCTGCATCAGTCTTGAACAACATTTATGACACCTTTTTGTTTTAAGAGACTGGGTCTTCCTACTTTGCTTTATTTTGTAAACAGAATTTGATAAGAAACTCAACGTGAATCCCTTCATTTACGATCGTAAATCAGGTAAATGCATAGCAGTTTAGTTAATTCTAATTAAGGGAAACTTGTCCATTGAATATAACCAATATGGAAAAAATTAACTTCACAACTTCTGCTCTTTAAAAGCAGTGTTGAGTTAAACAAAACTTATTGAAGGCTCAGGGCTTGGTCGCACAAGGTCCACCTCTCTTTTCAAGCCACTGCACTCACTAAAGCACAGACCATACCACAAGGAGGCGGCCTCACTCCTAAATTGCTACTTGTTTTATGCAACAGATAACATGTCACAAAATTACAATGATTGGTTTAAAAGGAGAGGGGTGGAATCCGTGGGTGAGACTTTAGATCTGTAGAGATGAAACTGTACCTCATCTCTGTCTCACCTTAATCTCAATCCCAGCTGGTCTTTTTGTTTTGTTCTGCTGTCCAGATAGTCTTTTACATCACTAACGAATCATGTGAGGCTCAAAGCCTGTGTCAATGCAAACCCATATTAATCTGGGTCAGAATTTCTATCACATACAATGTAGCTGGCCTTGTTTTGGCCACTAGTATTCACTTCACTGCTGCATTTTCTTAGGTGGCAAAAAGTTTGGGGAACACCATTTTAGAGCATCTACACATTTTAAGTGCTCCATATTTTTGTATTTGTTTATGTTTTTGTTCTAAGTCTTCTGATTTAGTACTGATGCATTAGGTTTAAATCCCCCTAGCCTGGATAAGAGTATTCAAGAGGCTAAACGCCTGCATCACTCTATATCCCTATATTGTAATTGCCACCATCCCTTATTGATCACACAGAAGAACCCATGAAGGCTAATGTGATTTCATTAAGATACAATCAAAGTGAGCTATTCCAAACAAACACACAGGAGAACCGGGCTGAGAAATTTCACTGCAACAACCTCTTTGAGTCTGAAAACAGTGGAAATCATTGAGGCACTTAAGGCTTTTCCTAATGGTTTTTCAATTATTTGCTTACAACTATTCCCTGAGAGTCCACATAAGGTAAATTCACAACAAAGTTAAGAAAAAAGCCAAAGAGCTAAGGTGGAATGCAATGTTTGAGATATAAAAATTAATGCAAAATAACTGGCTTTCATTATTATATTAAAAATAAAGAAGAGGCTGCAGAGTGCAGGCATGAATTTCCAAACCAGCGAAAAGCTGGCTTAAACAGCCAGAGGGAAAACACTCCGGTGTGTTTCTGCAAGCAGAGCTGCATCATCTGTCTGCAAAGGCTGGTGAATTATCAAAAGGAGGCAAAAAGCACCATGTGGGTGACACAGAGAGCTACCGTAACATCAGTACTGAAACTAAAAAAGGAAATAGGCATTCTTCAGAAGCAAACAAAATATGTTTTATCAAACAAAAAAATTCCTCACACCGAATCAGAAAAAAAATTAATTAGCAGGAGATGCAACAGAAAGAAAAAAATCCCTATATACCCCATCCCTGCCATCGGCTGCACAAGCTTATTAAACACTGGAGAGAACATATTTCAAGGAAAAAACAGTCGCAACAGCTGCTGGGTAAACAGGGTGTGACAAATTAATAGATCAAATTTAAAAAAATATCTGATTTAGGTGGATTCTTTTATTAGCAGATGGGAGGGGTATCATCACAAGTCTGATGTAAAATCAAGATAAATTCCTAGATGTTCTTAAGCAGGGATGTTTCCAATAAACAGTGGATTTTTTAGATAAGATCAAACCTTTATTCTGTGTCTAAGTTATGCAATGTTTCATATTTGTAGAGGCTAAGCCTATGCTTGCCTCTAAACAACTGAGGTGTTCGATGGGCAGGGTTGATGCGGTGTCGTTGCTATCAATGAAAACCTGTGGTACTGAGTAAGTCCAATAACTCCAATGGTGCTTATTCTGTCTGCTAAAGCATTTATTGCTCACCATTGATCACATTTGCTGTTCCACAATTCATCTTCATTTCCAACATCATCCAACATAAATCACAACAGATGTCAGGTTACAGAGCTGAGCACAGGTTAGTGTAGTGTTTATTTGCCTTTTCTCTCT
This sequence comes from Crenichthys baileyi, assembly GCA_036173005.1. NCBI lineage: Eukaryota > Metazoa > Chordata > Actinopteri > Cyprinodontiformes > Goodeidae > Crenichthys > Crenichthys baileyi. The sequence goes on along the minus strand of JAHHUM010001856.1, from coordinate 177,771 downwards.
CACCTCTTTCTACAGGGTGCGACAGGCAGGTGCTTCCACACAGCTGTACATCATCAGGAGCAATCAAGCGAGAGTTCTTAAGCACCAGGAACCCTGAAGGAGGCATCAGATTGTTTACTCTCCTGAGTGGTAACCAGGCTGGCAAACCAAGCTCTGTATTCTTGTTATCCTAACCTTGTTACCCACCTCAGCCAAGAGTGAAAGATATCAAGGACCCAGACATGGATTATCTGCTCGATGTTCTGTGTCCGAAGTTCATGGTTGGAAGGGAACAATTGGTTGTGAAACTCCACCTAAAGCCTCCTTCAGACCTGAAAAGCCAAGAGAACTACCCACTTCAACTCCAGACTTTGGGTTTCCAGAATAACTGTCTGTTCACCCTCCAACCCCATTCACCTTTTTCAGAGAGACGCTTAGTAATCACTCACAATAATCTTACCTGTCAACCCCAGCCTCTGTAACACTGCTCACCTTCTCCAGGAAAATCCATCTTAAACTTACAAGTAAGAGATCCTGCCTGTTTAGTCCAGTTTCTCATTACCTCCAGCCATCTATACTCATTTCTCTCTCTTCCTCAGTGCCTCGATCTGCTGAAGCCGGACCTCGGGAAAACCACCCCAGCATTCTTTGTGTTTTTAATAAACCTGTTCCAACTCATACCCTGCCTCTGTACTTGTGCTTGATCTAGAGTCACCTAGTAATCAAGATGACAGAACAATCTGACCACTCTGACCCCGTGGCGCAATTTCGGACGGCTGTCTTTCAGCAGGGCATTTTGCTTGGCCATCATGACAGCCTCCTTCAATCCATTCTCAGGGAAGTTGGAAAAATGTAAGTGTGTCCTTCTTCAGTGCATACATTTTCCAACAATTCCCAAATTCATTTCCTGACGATACCAGTCAGATATCCTTTCTCATCGGGTTGCTCCAAGGACAAGCCTTAAGGTGGGCGAAGACCGTAATGGACGAGACCACAATATGTTACTTTTCTTTTGAGGAGTTTCTTGAACAGTTTAAATTAACTTTCTCTGTCAGACAGAGCGATGAAGAAACTGCAAAGAAATTATGGAATCTAAAGCAGGGGAGTAGGTCTGTAGCAGAAATGACCATTGAGTTTCAAACATTGGCAGCAGGATCAGGCTTGAATTCACCTGTGCTTAAAGGGGCATTTCCAAACTCACTCAGTGATAAGTTAAAAGATCACCTTGCTTGTCAAGATGACCCTGAAACTTGATGAGATTATTAACCTTGCCATCCAAAGGTTCAAAGACCATCCCTTCCCAGACCCAAACGAGTCTTACCTGTTATGATGTCACTAGACCAGGCAGCCCAATCCTTTGTTTACCCTCAACAATGCGAACCCATGCAGTTAGGCAGAGCTAGCCTCTCTCAAGAGGAAAAAACAAAGGCAACTAACTTCAGGGCGATGCCTTTATTGTGGTGAGTCTGGTCACTGTCTCTGGCAACCATCATGAGCTGATTTCTGTTTTTGTTTTTCCCAGTAAGGAGGCTCATATCGTCCTAGGACACCCCTGGCTCAAAACGCATAACCTGGTAATCAAGATGACAACAGTGCGACGGTCAAACTGTTTTTCAAACCATAAACACCAGACCCTAATTAAATGTTCCTAACTTATATATAATCACTTTTTAATACAAAAAGTGACAGCTAGCGGTAAACATAGGGTTATAAAAAAATGGCTCCTAGAATATCATTTTCTCCTTTTTTTGTTTTAATCCAATTTAAAGTTAACAACAAAATTATTAATACCCCAGGCAGACTAAGATCTAAAATTGTTTCCATTCAGATATTTTATAAGTTTCTTTCCTTATAAGAAATGAAACATGCATTGTAAAAAATGCAGAAAAAATTGTTTCAATTTAAATTTAGATATCTAGAAGATATATATTTATTTAAAAACTGATGTGTTAAATTATTTGTAATAATCCATATTAAAATAATTATGGTCACCTCAACGATCAAACTCCTTCTTATAATTTTTGCATGTTTTGTCAGGTATTTTAACAATTTATCTTTGGTGATGAGCTCAATGTCTTTGAGGTTGGAAGGCCTCCTTGCCATCACCCTAATCTTTAGGTCCCTCCACAGATTCTAACAAATTCAAGTTGGGCATCTGGCTGGGCCACTCCACAATGTAAATATAACTTCAATTCAGAAAGAACATGTTAGTAAAATGAAAAGATTACTTTAACCATACTTTTGCCAGGTTATGAATAATTTTGGATTTAATTGTACATATATATTGTTTGTTTTATTACCAATGCATTTAGTGTGTTGTCCACCTTTAGATTTGCCTGAATGTTTTTTGTTCCTTCACACTGATTATGAATCTAATTTGGAGATGTGAAAAAAAAGTCTTCTAAAACACAAACCTGCACTCTAAAGGGGGCGCTAGAGAGCTTGGTGCAGTGCAAAGAGACTCTCAATGAATGTTGCACATCACAAAAAGGTATGTTAAAATAAAAATCAAAAGTCTAGATCAAACTACGTGCACCACATGGTGCTTTTTCTTTTTTTGCAATTCCTAATTGAAGTTATGCGAAAGGTAATAAAATATTGTTTTAACTGCATTGGACAGGTTGATTAAGACACTGAGACAAGCAAGCAGAAACAGCAAACTGAATCAAAATCCTGAAAGACGGACACAGAAAAGGTTTAGAATGTCAGGGTTGTTTTCCCATTCAATGACAAGAATTTTAGCTCAATGCCAGACCAAACAAACATGTAAAAGCTCCTACACATCGGGACATCTGACTGCTGGCTGGTTTTAGAAGTGTAGCTTTCAGGAAAAAAAAAGTTGAAACCACTGTTGTAAAATAAAACTTTGTCCACCAATTTAGGTTGTAGGCTCTCACTTTGTGAGACTACGTGTGATTAAAAACACTTCCAGCACAACAGATGCAACAGCTCCTTCTTTTTATTTGATGCCGAGGCTTTTTTCTTTACTTTGTCATAAGTGAATATTTAGGTTAAAGAAAACCTGTGCTGTTCATTTTGCCCCTTAAATGAATTAGGAACAAAATTATAGATTTTATTGATATTTGACAATTTGTGCATTATGATTTGTTATGAAAATAATATACAAAAATGAAATATCTGAGATTTGTGCATTTTTATAATTAATAATTCCTCAAAAAAAAAAAAAAAACTACCAACTGAAATAAACTGATATCCAGTGGTTCAGTAGGAGGGTACAAAAACAACAACATGTTAATATAAAACAGGGATATGAATTATGAATAAGGTGTGAACATTTCAATAGGACATTCTAATTTAAATAAATCCGGAGAATTCAAAGCAGCCATTTTTACTTATTTAATGCGTTAAATGAATTTCAATGCAGACTATGGCACAGACGGGGTCTGCAGACAGAAATTCCTCCTCACACCTTACAGACTTTAAAAGGCTTTTAAACATGTTTTTCTTTCAGACAAACTAGATAAAAATTTCAAACTTTAGACCGACAAAAAACTAATTCTGGCTTACGTGTCTGCTAAAGCACATCCTTTGAATTTCCCCTCCATGGATCCAGCAGAGCAACATAAACTGTGGTGATCACTTACCGTAGTCGATGTCGTAGAACACAATGAACTTCTGCCAGTGCAGCTCCTCCACCAGCGTCAGCATGACATTGTTGAGGCGTACTGGCGGCCGGGCTGCCAGCGTGTAGCGCTGCCCTCCGGGGCTTGGGTTGAACTGGCAGGCCGTTCTGGGAGAGCCATCACTGTTCCTCTGGATGTACAGGTGCGGGATGTGCATGGCGTCCGTGAGAGACTGCAGGGCGCTGGCCGAGGTGCAGCCTGTTGAGGTAACCAACGCCAGGATGCCCTGGTTCATCAGCTCGCAGGCTGTCGGTGGGGAGGAGAAAGAGAGTGAGAAAATATTTCTGATAAATTATATAAAAGTAGTTAAATTTTCTGTCAAAGAACAAAAGCAGAGCACAATAACATCACTATACATTTAAACCACAAAGCATGTTAGATCACTTAACATCGTACATAAACCAATAAAATTTTTAATAAAATTTTTTAGCTTGACAGGACTTTTCTTTTTACCTGCAAGCTGTCAACTCCAATCAAGCATGATTTTTGATAGAAATGGAAACCATATCCCTCCTCACATATGGGAAATTTGGCTTTTTTTTTTTGTTTCAACAAATTGAAAGCAAAATTACATTCAAAGTGTTACTTACAAAGTGACGCACACCTTACAAAAACAAAATCAGTGTTGAATGATAAAAGGCACATTTTTCCAGCTCAAAGACTGCAACAGAGCTCAGATTCCAGGTGTCCAAAACCTTCTACATTTCACCTTAAACAGGCAAAATGCAAGAAAAAATATCTTGGACTGCTCAAGCATAAACATACGTGTAAGCATGAAGTCAGCATAGATGTTCACTGCTGCAAACAGAGCATCTAAGGACAGAAAAGGGCAGACAAAACTTGAATTTAGTCTGATACAGGCTAACTTGGCTAAAACTAAAAACTGAAAGTTACAAAATTAAAAAGGTGCTAAAATCAAATGGAAAATGTGATCTTTTTAATAAACCATAGAATTCACTTGTTTTTAAAGCAACAGGACCAAAGGGTCACAAACATTTAATTACGATTCTAATAGATCATGTTCAGCCCCCGATAATCGCAACTCATAAACAGTTACAGTGGGAAGAACAAGTATTTGATACACTGCTGATTTTGCAGGTTTTCCCACCTGCAAAGCATGTAGAAGTCTATAATTTTTATTACAGGTACTCTTCAACTGTGAGTGACAAAATCTAAAACAAAAATCCAGAAAATCACATTGTGTGATTTTTAAGTAATTAATTTACATTTTATTGCCTGACATAAGTATTTGATCACCTACCAACCAGTAAGAATCCCGGTTCTCACAGGCCTGTTAGTTTTTCTTTGAGAAGCCCTCCTGTTCTCCACTCATTACCTGTATTAACTGCACCCGTTTGAACTTGTTATCTGTATAAAACACAGCTGTCCACACACTCAATCAACTCTAACCTCTCCACAATGGCAAAGACCAGAGAGCTGTTTAAGAACATCAGGGATAAAATAGTAGATCTGCACAAGGCTGGGATGGGCTACAAGAAAATAGCCAAGCACCTTGGAGAGAAGGCAACAATTGTTTGGAGCAATTGTAAGAAAATGGAAGAAGTTCAAGTTGACAGACATCCTCCCTCGGTCTATGCAAGATCTCACCTCGTGGGGTATCAGTGATCATGAAGAAGGTGAGGGATCAGCCCAGAACTACATGGCAGGACCTAGTCAATGACCTGAAGAGAGCTGGGACCACAGTCTCAAAGAAACCCATTAGTAACACACTACGCAGCCATGGATTAAAGTCCTGCAGCACACGCGAGGTCCCTCTGCTCAAGCCAGTGCATGTCCAGGCCCGTGTGAAATTTGCCAGTGACCATCTGGATGATCCAGAGGAGGAATGGAAGATGGTCATGTGGTCTGATGAGACAAAAATATAGCTTTTTGGTCTAAACTCCATTCGCCGTGTTTGGAGGAAGAAGAAGGATGAGTACAACCCCAAGAACACCATCCCTACTGTGAACCATGGAGGTGGAAACATCATTCTTTGGGGATGCTTTTCTGCAAAGGGAGGATGGATGGGGCCATGTATCGGGATATCTTAACCTCAGTACGAACACTGAAGATGGTTTGTGGCTGAGTCTTCCAGCATGACAACGACCTGAAGCACACACCCAGGGCAACTAAGGAATGGCTCCGTAGGAAGCATCTCAAGGTCCTGGAGTGGCCTAGCCAGTCTCCAGACCTTAACCTAATCAAAAATCTTTGGAGGGAGCAGAAAGTCCGTATTGCCCAGTGACAGCCACAAAACCTGAAGGATCTGGAGGAGATCTGTATGTAGGAGTGGGCCAAAATCCCATCTGCAGTGTGTGCAATCCTCATCAAGAACTACAGGAAATGTATGATATCTGTCACTGTAAACAAAGGTTTCTATCCCAAATATTAAGTGTTGTTTTTCTGATGTATAAAATACTTATGTCATAATTACTTAAAAATCACACAATGTGATTTTCTAGATTTTTGTTTTAGATTTTGTCACTCACAGTTGAAGAGAACCTATGATAAAAATTAAAGACTTCTACATGCTTTTCAAGTGGGAAAACCTCCAAAATCGGAAGTGTGTCGAATACTTCTTTTCCCCGCTGTATTTATGAATATCTAAGATAATAGTCAAACATAATCCTTAGAGCTTGACTTTCCTCTGCGCTGGTTTTCTATTTCCTGAAACCACCAGGATCATCTCTCACCTCTATACATTAAAATCACAGTTCAAGTTAACAAAGAGCTTAAACATGTCTTTTTCTGCCCACAGACAGCTGAGGAAGCACAGAACTCCCACCTCATCTTTCTTTCGGAAAGCTCTTGTTTTTAAGCAGGTACATCAAACTGTTACAGGAATACAAAACACCAGTGAAGGAAGCCAAAACTGCACACATCACATTTTCATTTTCCCCCAAAGCTTCATACGCATCTATGGCTCTAACAAATTACTTTAAACATTAGCAAAATGGAACACAGCTTAAAAACTCAAATCCATCCATCTTTTATTACTCATCCAGGAAGGGGATGCAGGATTTTAGCATTAAATATCCTGCATACTGCACTCAATTGAATTTGGGATTAATTTAAATTCATTTGAAATCACTTGAAAGCATGTGGGAAAATTTGTTCTGGTCTGATGAAACCAAAGTGTGTTTGGCAACAAAATCAACACTGCACATCACGGAAAGAACAGCCTACCAACAGTGAAGCATGGAGTCTAACTGGATTAGAAATGGTTCAGAATGTCAGTCAGTGTTGGCGTATAATATTTAGACATCAGCTAGAAACCCAAAGATGAAGAAGAACTTTGTCTTTCAGCATGTCAACAACCTGAAGAGCACATGAAGATCAACAAATAAACCAATGCAGAAGCAGATTAAAATGTTGAAATGGCTCAGCCAGAGCCCAGAACTGAATCCAAAAGAAAATCTTTGGCCTGAGCTGGGCTCTGCACAAAGTGGATGGACTTCTACCGCAAAACATTGAGTGCTGTAATTAAAATCAATCAGTTTACAGTTGTTCACACTTTTGCAGCTTGTGCAAATATTATATATTTTTTTTCAAACTTAATTATTTCAGTTTGTTTTTAAATTGAGTTTCATGAAACATAGGATACATCAAAGGTAGACAAATATGAAATTATTACCTTTTTTGTCGAATAAAATCAATATCAAAGATATTTCTTAAAAGGTAGGCACAGTCTTATGAACACATGGATCTGATATCCATCATTGGTTTTGATTCTGAGGTTTCACCTTTAGGAAAACTACTTGCAAGCAACTGGTTTTAGTTCCCAACATCAAATTGGTGCCACGTGAAGACTTTTTTACCTGGAGTGTTCAGACAAAAAGCTGTAGTTCAAACCTTTTAGACGCCTTTCATCTCCAGTTAGAGCCCAACTTTCTCTGCAGGAGAAAATCTGTCCAGAGTAAAAGGTCAAGAAGTGCCTTAGACGACAGCAGGCGTGTTACGACTGAGCTCCCACAAGGGGAAAAGATGAAATGGAAAGAAAAAAAGACATTCACGCTGAGGCAAAAGAGCATAAAGTGAAAGCAGGTCGCCTTCAAGCAAAAAAAATCCAGAAAACAGCAGCAGCAGAACAGCTGGCAGGTCGCAGGAATCCTGCTGCTTAATGTTTGATGAGTCAAACTTGGCTGAACTCAGGCTGACTCTCTCAGAGCTGAGAACAAACTAAGGACACAATCATCAACAGTCAGATGCTTAAGTGCACTAAATCCATCTTTATCATGTGAAAAGCTGCTTGAGAGCACAGTTTCGTCGGCATCTGGCAGTTTATAAAAAGTGATCACAAAGCAAAAAATAAAATGCAATCAACAAAACAAACTGTTTTAAAAATAACAGGAAAAAGTTGGCCTCTGGAAGGGGAGCTAATGAAGTAACTAAACTAATTAGCATGTAATCAGTCAATAAATTAAAACATGTTTTCTGCCAAGCACCCACTGGATGAGATTAGGATCAGACTCTGAGGTTAGTTTCATAATTATAAATCAGATGTCACCACTGATGCTGCAGAAGATTGAGGTCAAGATGTGGATCTTTGAAAGCTGCAGGAGGTCTTTAAATAATGTCTGAAGGAAATGCTGCACCACTGCCAGTGGGTTTATTATCTCAGATCTAAGGTCAATGAGGACTGTGTTTTAGTAAATGCCAGTGCTCTGATAAGGACTGTTTGTAGCTCTAATTTCACATGTTTATGAAAATGTGCTTGAAATTAGTTTATATAGGTAAGGTTTAGCTCCTTGAACGCATTAAAAACTATATTTTCCCAGATTAAAAACTTCCCCAGAGGGCAAAAGAAAGATTTTGAGAAATTTTTCTTTAAATGTGCTAAGACGTCCCTACATTTGTGAAAGACGGTGCAATATTAATAAATGTGAACAATTTACCATATTGAAAAAAGAAGCTAGGCACCCAGAATGAAGGGTATAATTTGGATGCAGTTCTGTCCACTTGCAAACCAGCAATAGGTATGCAAATGATTCAATTTGCAGAGAGCCAGAATGCCTGGCATCAGAAATATGAAACGCCATTGCCTCATTTATGATGCCAACACTTAAGCCATGTGGTTTCCATTCTAAAAATCAAATCATTTACATCCTGATCATTGGTCTGAATCTGAACCTAATTACTTCCAAATCAGACCATCCCTTCTGGGTGCAGAATGGTTTTGATCACTTTGGTTAAAAATGCATCAGCAGCAGCAGGAATTGAGTGCAAACTCTAAAATGATCTGGAGGCACTTTGAAATAAATGAAGGTGTGTGCCTACAAGTAATATTCACCTTTTGTTCAGCTACCTGCACACAGGAGAACAAACTTCATTAATACTAAATGGCCGACGTGACAGTCAACTCACACTCTATCATCAGATTTGCTTCATTTCTCTATTTTCCACTAGAGCAGCGATGCCCAACTTCAGTCATCAAGGACTGGTTTCTGCGATGTTTCAATTTTTCATGCTCCAACACGGACAGTTCAAATGGTTGAATGACTTTCTCGGCATACCATCATGTTCTGCAGAGACCTACTAATCAACTATTAATTTAGCGTGATGAACAAGGGAAGCATCTAAAACATGGACATCAGCTCCTGACATCTGACTTTGAAAACCACTGTATCTGCATCCTGGTAATGGTTGTGTCAGATGTGTGGTGCACCACCAGTGAGACACTGATTAAAAAAAAAGGAGGTCTTTGTGGTTCGGCTGTGGGCTTTGGACTAGCTGAACTGACACCAACACCACATTCAAATAATCAAAGATTATCTATATAGGCTTAAAAATAAGTCAGACACAGTATTTTAAAGAACAGGAATTGTGATCTATGTCCCTTAATTTACAGAGTAACATGTGAAAAGCATTGACCCGAAATTAATTAATTAATTCATTTCTACATGTTTTTATATATTCACATTAAACCTTTAACTGTTTGTGATTGTTTTATCTTTAAAATGGATTTCAGTGAAGTTGACTTGGTATAGCTAAAGTGATAGGCTAGTTAATCACAAGATATTTCAACAATTGAAAACAACAGAAAGTTCTGCCTTGAAACAAAACAGCATGCAGCTTGGACTCTTTGTCAAAGTAAACATAGTTCAATTCTGAAATTCAGAAAATTATTTTTCTTTTTTATGCAAAGAAGAGTTTCAGTAGTTTTTAGGTTTATAGGTAGTAAGTTATGAGCTAACTAGACTAAACTGGTTGATCTGAAAAAAATGCTCATCTTCAGGTAACCAAACATGGTTTTGTCTTAACAAATGTTTGACATTGTGAAACGACTGGGTTGCTAAAAGGAATTTAAAAAATAATCTAAAAAAATAGATGACTGATGATATCTTGAGACTGTTTTGTTTCCAGATCACAAATCAGAAATGGCAACTCCCTGATAGTACAATGCCAAACATATCAAAGACAATCTTTAGTCAGAAAGATCCAGAAAGTTCAGATCACTTCCTCCATCCATCTTTGGATGACACCTTCATGCTTTTACCATTTCCAAACGTCTACTCCTTCCTTACCAGCCTGTCACAGACTATTTGCATGTCTGCTACTTAGTGCTGAACAGGTAATGTACGGTGAACTATTACTACACCTTTACATCTTTACATTGCCTCCCTGCAGCTCAGAGAATTGAGGTTTGTGATAGCTGTGGGTTTGAAACAAAAACAGTGATAAAACAAACTAAATGGGGTAGAAAACTAATTTAGTCTGAGTTCGTCATAAGAACAATAACAGAGTGCAGAAACAAGAAAACAAAACCACATATTCATTTTAACTAAAAAAGCTTAGCTTTAGGTTATTTTTAGTATTTCTTCACTATCAGTTTTACTTTTAAAAAGGAGATATCTCCAGTAGAGGTCACAGCTTTTGTTTATGTCTCTCCACATGAGAAGAACAATCACCTGGTTAATGAGGCTCGGAGCAGCAGAGACTCCGACTAACAGTCAGTCCGCCTCCGAAATCATTGAGCACCAATTAACATAGCACACCAGAATGGGACTAATAGGTTTGGAGGCTTTAGATGCACAGTGTTGGTAGCTTCTAAGATAACTCTCTCAGCAGCCAGCTAAAATGATTTGGGTTGCGACATGACTCAGTTGCTCTATGAGTCCACAGTGAGTCACGGTTTCATCTGTGCTAAATGAAGCCTTCACAATATTTAGCTGAAGCGACTCCCTGCACATCCTAATGACACTTACACAGTGACTTGGAACAGATGGTGGGAGACAAAGAACATTAGAGCTGGAAGAAGACAAAGATCTTCCTCCCTTAACCCTCCTCATTACTGGAATCTCTTGTCAATATCTTGCTCCTAAATTAGCTTACATACATAAAGTAAACTCTTCTTATCCCTGAACAGAGGGGTTACGGATTTCAATAACATTCCTTTGCTTTTTATTAAGGCCTCCCAGGCAATTTAACGAGACTGTTATAAATGAGAGGAAGGCGTCTGACATTACATCTAAATATCACATAGATACTCAGTATAGGAATCGTTTGTTGAGGATTTAAGGTTGTGCATCTGCAAAACTGAGGTCAAATAAGACGTGGCAATGCAAGCCTAGTATGCAATAGATTACTATTAAAAAGGGAACCTTGTCAAGTCCTAACATCCATTTCCATAATATGGTCATTAAGAATTTTAAGAAAATGCACTGCATCAAAAAACTTTACTATGTTACCACTGCTGAAATCAAACAACGGATGCAGCTGTTTGTCTCCACTGTCTGAATTTCAAGCAAGGGCGTAATTTGCGGATATCACCCAACCTGTTTTCGTTAACAAGCATTCACCGTAGGCTGTACTTTTCACGCAGCCGGTGAGAGGGGTTGTTCAATCAGAATAGTTGTGGAAGTGGTGGGCTCTGTCTGAGGCTTCATTCCCCCACTGCTTGGTGCGTGTTGCTTATTGGCAGGGTGGGACTGCCCAGAGCAACTGAGAGAGAGCTACTGCTCTACTCGCTGTTGGAGTTGCAGTTTAGATGGATAGTATGTGTCATCATAGTGGTTCCACACACACTCATTAATGAAATTATTTAAATTGGATGAACTTATATAGCACCTTTCCAGCCATACTGACAATCCAAAGTGTTTTACACTAGAGCCACATTCACCCTCAGTTTCACACTCAGGAATGCGCAGACTGATACAGATCGGAGGCTAAGTGCCTTGCCCACATAAGGCAGGAGGAAGCTGGAATCAAACCCACAATTTGCAGATTGCAAGATGGCAACTCTACCCACTGAGCTACAGTTGCCCCAGTTCATGTAATCATTTATTTTACTTGGGCTCCCCAGGCTGTGAATCTTTGCTTAAAGACTGAGTTAGTTTTATTTTCTCTCTCTGACGTGTTGCTTTGAGATTATTCAGCATTTTCACTGCACTGTTAGGTCTTGCACTGTCTGACCTCCAAAACACCAATTAGTGCGTAAAAGTCATGTTAGGTCCTCCAGAGAGAAGAATCCACTTCTGACTGGAAAATATTATGTAGGGCGCGAACAGCAGTGTTCACAGCGGAGCTGTTTGAGGAAGTAAGGCTATCACAGAGTCATATATCAACTACGCCTCCCATCCCCCTGATCACGTAGTGTTCACTCTCTGCTTCCCTGTGTTGTAGTTTCTGTCTCTCTTTGCAGATGAAGCCAAACCTGAGGACACACAGCGGTGTAGTAGGGATCATACCTGCCATCTGTGCTCAGTGCTGTTCCAAATGAATACTGCCTTTGAGAAGCGGAAAATAATGACAGACAAATAATGAGCGCAATTATTTTAAGCTTTAGTGAATAACACTTCAGGTGTTAAATAAACATATTTGCATCCACTCCTCCTAAAATTTGACAACTTGGCATCCCAGTACACCCAGTACTGCATATTAACTGAGGCAAACGTTTTAAATGGACAACAGGTGTTATTTTGCCCTTCTGATCTCATTGGCATTTTAGTTAAATCATGGTTTTGCGCATGGTGTCCGGTTTTAAGAGGCACAAACATTTTGGAAATCTGACTCAAAGACTGGTGGGACCAGATGTGGGCTGGGGCAAGGGCATAAAGTGGTGTGGGTGGGAGAGACAATGTTTTTAATACAGGAATGCAAAATTAGCCTGACTCCTTTTACAAAACTAAATGATTCAATGAATACTTAAATAGGCAGAGAGCTTAACCCCCCCCAATGGTAGACCCAAAGTTATGCTCTTGATTTCAAGAGTCGTTATTCTCCAAGAGACCCACTTGTATGTCCACTTTCTCCCCGCTAAAACATATGAACTCTTGAGGCAGATCTTCTCTGCTATTGTCTATCAAGGTCAGTTGGCCAAATAGGAAGACTCAGAGGTTTAAAGAATAAGTGTGGAGAGGCAGTGCTGTAACCCAGCCATATGGTTCCTTGTCACATCATTTGGAAAACAAGCAGTTCTCTAAACTCCTATCTACCTCCTCATCCATCCAGTGCATCACCTGCTATATACTTACGTCATCAAGAACATGAAGCAAAGTTGAATGTCTGTGTCAAATCAGACCTTGGGCTGCTAGAAGGGGTATGGGAGGGGAGCCTAGTAACAGACTTCTAAATAAGGTTCAGGATTTGAACTCGGTTGCTACCCTTAACAGACCAGATATGATTCTCTAGTCTTCCTCTTGTCCTGTGCCGTTGGAAGGATAGGACAGAGGAGGCTGGTGATCCTAAAATACGCTAAGTAGAATGTGATGCTTGGATCCACGGGTGGAATCTAGATATTTATAATCACAAGGTGAAGCTACAAGGTGATAAAAATATCTGTTAACACAGGTAAAGGTAACTGTACTCAGAGGTGCCCTAAAGTTTAATGGATTTTTATTAACACTAGAGACATGACTGATATGTGTCTCATGATGCTTCTGGGATCATGACTGTTACAGCACCTGTAATAAAGAAATGTGTTTACATCCTCAGCTGTTCTTTTACTTACCTTGATCAAAAATTCTGTCAATGCCTTTAGTAAAGTGTTGCATTCAATCCTCCTGAGCCAAAATGTAAAAGTAATGATTCTGGAAAAAATAAATCAGAACTATCTTTTCAAGAATATCTATTAGAAAGTGTAAATCACAGCACAAAGAGTACAAAAATCACTTCTATTTTAAAATAGTTCATATATAGGGTTTTTATTGCTAAGATGTATTCATAGTTTTAGTATTCTGATGGCTGTTATATTTTCAAGGATGCTACATAACAAGTCTTAATAAGCTGCAGTTAAATAAACCTCTTTAACTGAGATTCAGGGGTGTTTTACAAAGTAAGGTTCTCTACGCGATACATTGCTGAGGATGTTGGGGCTTAACTATGAAGCCATGCCACACTTGAGTAAAGTTTAAAATCTGTCAACACTTGACTGTCACTGATGTAATAGTAAAATGTGGTCAGTTGCATCCTCTCATTGGTTGAGCGTGATTATTAAAAAGCAAGTGGTGAATTTGTATTACGTTACTGTTTGACCGACTAAATAGTTAGTTCTGTTAATGCGTGGGAACCTGGTGTTTTTACTAGATTACATAATCAACATTTCCATAGAGACAGGGTGAGTGACAAGGCAAGTCCATACAGCCCCCTTCATTTTTTTGAAGGGAGAATTCTGGATTTTTTTGGGGTTATTTTCAATATATAGTACTGTGCAAAAGTTTAGGCAGGTGTGAAAAAAATTTGTAAACAAAGAATGCTTTCAGAAATATAAATGATGAATGTTTATTTTTATCAATTTACAAAATGCTTAGTGACCCAACCCAAACATACAGCCAAGCTCATTAAGAACTATCTTTAACGTATAGAAAAACAAGACTTGCTGGAAGTGATGGTATGGCCCCACAGAGCCCTGATCTCAGCATCATCGAGTGTGTCTGGGATTACATGAGGAGACAGAAGGATGTGAGAAAGCCTACATCCACAGAAGATCTGTAGTTATCTCTCCAAGATGTTTGGAACAACCTACCAACCGAGTTCCTTCAAAATCTGTGTGCAGGTGTACCTAGAAGAACTGATGATGTTTTGAAGGCAAAGGGTGGTTACACCAAATATTGATTTGATTTAATTTCTCTTTTGTTCATTCACTGCATTTCGTTGATTGATGAAAATAAATGATTAACATTTCAATTTTTGAAAGCATTATTTGTTAAGAGCATTTTTTCACACCTGCCTAAAACTTTTGCACAGTACTGTATACAAAAATAATAAATACAAGCAATAACAATAAATAAAATAATGAGGTTTTGTTTTATAGAAATTTGACTTTTTTAAACTTTACAATAAATTAAATTTCCTTCTTTGTCCAAATGGGGCTTGGTGTGAAAACCACTGGATGAATTCCACTACAGCAATACAAAATTTTAACGCACAACCATCTATGGTTTTAAACCTACTTTATACATTTCAGAAAAGTATGTTCTATCACTGCGGCTACAAGTTGAAAGGATTGATGATTGGATGGACACTGGCAAGGACAGTTGAAAGTATGTTCTTGCCAAGAACGCAAGAACGAAGTATGGTAGTTCAGCAATTGGAACAGAGCGTACTTAATGATGTCACCGCTGAGCTAAGCTCTTTTTTAAAATGTGCACATTCTTGATGAACGGACTGCATAGATGATGTTTTGAGATCTACTCTTTTACCTGAAAACATATTGAAACTACTTCTTGTGACAAATTAATAGTGGTATAAAAACAATACATGTCTGCACTCACCTCCTCCATTTACCGCCGCTGGTGGTGCAATGCATTGTGGGATGCCTTACTGGCCCAAGTCTGCAGAAGGATGCATCAATGCATCCTAGATAAAATGGGCAGAGCAAGAACACATCCAGGCACTTTGTTCATACTTGCTTTGATGCATACGTGGGATTGGAATAGTACTTGGGCTACCACTGATGACGTACGCAAGTGCACAAGTACAGACAAGTACACATATTGAGAAATAGACTATGGGGACGCCAAGCTATCACTAAAGTCCGCTATTTGAAGACATTATGGTTTCAGCTACAGCTGAATCATAGGGAAGGTGGAACGAACCAAAGCTTTACGTCACCCTCATTATTGGAGCAATAAGGTAGGTAGCTCACTCCACAATGAACTGAATTACTCACCTGAAATGACATGAAGCTGAATGTAAACATCAGTGGAAAAAATTGGCCTAAGCACAAATCCAGCTGCCTGTAATATACCACCAGCCACAAATGCCATCAGAGGCGTTGGGATGTCTTTTCCTGTCAGCTGTGCCTTCCACAGTCCAGTTAAGTTCAACTTGAACACTGGATTGTTTGTACACTACTCACAAAAAGTTAAGGCTATTTGGCTTTCGGGGGTGAAATTTATAGAAAACGTAAAATGTTCACACTACAGTGATATTATATTATTAAAGTTGGGTATTTAAGTAGAATCATGCAAAGACAATTTCCTCATCTCAAACAATTAATTGAAATAAAAGCCAAAAACAGTGATGGTATACCACATCAAAAGTGTGCAGCCTTAATGAATTGGAGCATTCTTATCCATTAAGATGAAACTAGGCCTCTGTCGTTCATGCAGGGGCACAATGTCTGAGTTAATGTTATTCAGGTAGCATTTGCTTGTCACTGTACCATTCACAAAGTGTAGGGCAGTTGTATTGATTAGATACACCTACCCACATAGCAACACCACCACCACCAAAGGCTCGCCTGGTAACAATGGTGGCTGATGCATGCTCCTTGACGTCTCCAACATCGTTGGCAATCATCATTTCTGCTCAACATGAATCGACTTTCATCATAGAACAGCACTGAGCCCCACTGGTCCCTTGTCCAGCTTAGATGCTCCCTGGCCCGTGCAAAATTATTATGCCTGTGCCTGGTGGTGTGGTCAGGTACCCTTGCAGGTCATCTAGCACGCAGACTACTCCAATTCTGCAAAGCACTGTCCACAATGAAGCAGTCATCAGTGTTGGAAGTGGCCAAAGCCGTCCACTTCTATGCCTTTTTGTGACTCTTCCAGTCTCTCTCTATCTCTGTTGATGACACTCTGTGACACTCTAAGCTCACTGGCCACTTCTGTCTGAGAGTATACTGTTTATATCATGTTATAAAATTACCTTGCAATGGCGGGTAATCTGGATCAGTTGTTGGGTATCATCCTGGTCTAATGTTGTCAAAATGTGAACAGCATGATGAGGACTGTTTAAATATTAGTGACTGAACCTGGACTGAACCAGGAAATGTATCGGTCGAATCAGGGACCAAATACCTGTTGAGAATTTTGCCAAGCTCCTTGTTAGAGAACAGCAAGTTGTGCAAAAAGTAATGAAACACTGAACAGTTGGACATGTGCATTCAAAAGTTTGGAGAAGGTCACATTACGTTCACCTGTAAAGGTCATAGTGCATTTTAGGTTCATTCTGAAACTTCACCTAAAAGCCGAATATCCCTAACTTTTTGTAAGTAGTATATATATACAGTATGTAAACAACTCATCAAATTGCACAGTCAGCACAGGCTTATTCAAAAGTTTGCAAACGATTAATTTTCAAGAGGTTTGTTACATAACAATTTTAATAATTTAAAAAAATCTAACCAAATATCCAGTCAGGTTTATGCTGACCATTTTTTTAATTGCTAGAAAGAACTGATAAAACTTTTTTTTTTTTTTTTCAGAAAAATCTTACAATTCACTGTTGAATCAATTTTTTACATTTCAAATTAATTTTTTGTTTTCTTTTTTCTTGATTGAAACATACTGAAAACATACCAAACTGAGTTTAAAATCAAGCTACATACTGAACTGTGACTTTTGTATTTCGCTACATGCCTAGATCAAATGCATTGTAGTCAATGGAGACCAAACTTGAATACCTAATCCAGCGTTCATATTTTTGCAGGGTTTTGTAAAGGCTGTTAATTTTTTCCTGAGGGTAATCCCATTACTAGCACAGCGGAATTGGGTCACAACTAAAATATGACATCTTTAAAAAAAATACATATATTTTTTTGTTCTCTTAAATCACTCTGCATGATTAGCTTAACTTTTCAAGTTAAAACAGCTCTTATCTGAAATAAATGTTAAAAATGAAGTCTGTTTTAATTGTGGGAAGACAGAGTATCAAGCTGTGATGGTTCATTTTACCTCCAAAGCTACCAGTTTGTATCTCTGTAGATTATGCAACACAATAGGACGGGAAATGAGATTTCAGATGTTCCATGTGGAGGGCAGGAGCACAAGTAATCAATAAGTAATGAAAACAGATACTGTTGATGGCCCGTCAGAAGAAAACAAAAGGATTAAAGCTGCCTGGTGACGACTTCTTCAGCAGATCAGTAGCATGAAATAAAAGGAGGAAGATAACAGGAGACATGGTTTCCATTTCATTATTAACCCACATGTACATATTTTCGTCAGCGCATTTTTTTCCTCATACCACTGAGGATTTGTTTAGCTGCTTCTGATCTATGTGTAGACAATCAGCTACAGGAGACAGAGTATATACTAACTAATGCCCCTATTAAAGGGGAGGACTGTTATGTTGGAACTGATTGCATTAGAAAAATGGATACTAGATTCAGCTGCTTGTGTTTGCCAAGAGAAGCTTTCAGCAGGATGAAAGATGACAGACAGGGACAGTGGATGTTTGTAAAACAGCAATGACTCAGCTAGAAGGAAGAAGCTCACACGTCAAACTGAAATACCTAAATGAAAGGCAAGTAAAACTGTAATGACTTCATAGAAACCTTGTAATCTAGCTGGTGAAGTAAATGTTGATCTTTTATATGAAGATGGATCCACATTAAGCAATCAGAATTTATTGTGCCTAGTCTGTCCTATGGAACATAACCCCTAACCCAAATATTTACAAAATATTACTTAAGTCTAGTGTTGGGACCATGGATTTTAACATTAAAACTCCGCTATACAAACTCTTCTGGAGTTTTCAAAATTAATTGCATTTAACTGACTTCCAGCAACAGAGGAGAGTGGGGTGGCAGCAGACTTCCCATGATGCCACTGGCTGTATAAAAGCACCCCCTTTCCAATGCCCCGACCTCTCCAAGCCGGTTGACCATCGGCACAGGAGCAGGCACAGCGCGCTGAAGTCTTTTTCCTGGCAAAAAGACTTAACTCTTCAAACTGGATCCAAGAGTCTCATATGATCACCGATCATATGCAAAAGTTGAGTATTGAATGAATTGTTGTTTGTGTATCCGGTATTCATTCACGAACGGGGAATTAAGGCACCGGCATTGTTGACCCTCTCTCCGAGCCCTGCAGACGCACACGGTGTTCGAGAGAAGTCCCCAGCAGAGACGCGGTCTCTACAACCCGAGTGAAGCAGTTTTCCTTGCCTGAGAGAAGGACGACGATTAGCCGCATTATCGGTAACATGCAGTTTTGGCCGGCCGACAGAACGAGACGTATCTTAAGCCACAGCCCCGGAGGTCAGGTTAGCCGAAGCTAACCACTTGTTGACGTTTCTTCAAACTTCGCCGCCCCGGACATCTTTTCCTCAACATGGTCAGAGGTTAGGTTTCGGCAGAGTGAATAATAGAATAACAGTTATTATGAAATGATCTAAACTTTTTTCATTTTATGAAGTTTGGTTTTGTTTGTGTGAAACTGCTATCTTAGTGCTAGCAGGCTATCTGCAGCAAACGTGATCAGCTCTGTGTTCTGTGTTTGTGTTTTTAAAGTTAAGGCAAACTTTATTTAAAGGGTGATTTTAAACACAGAAGATTGCTCATAACGCGCCGTCCGCGCTTATGCATTTTAACCCTTTTATTGACCCTGGTATTTTAAAGGTATGTGTTTGGTTCTGGTGCTAAGCTAAGCTATCAGCCTCCTTTGTTAGCTTAACTGCTAACAGCTTTAGAACACGTGTTCGCTA
This sequence comes from Crenichthys baileyi, assembly GCA_036173005.1. Taxonomy (NCBI): domain Eukaryota; kingdom Metazoa; phylum Chordata; class Actinopteri; order Cyprinodontiformes; family Goodeidae; genus Crenichthys; species Crenichthys baileyi. The sequence continues at coordinate 158,275 of JAHHUM010001856.1, read as the reverse complement.
CAGAATATTTAACAGAAAGGTTGTTAGTTTTCAAGTTGGTGAATAATAATCTCTAAACATTATTTTACTAAGTCTGATAACTAAGTAAACACCAATAATCCCCATTTCTCCAGATAGATTTGGCTCTTTTCCAAATATTCCCTTAATAATATTTCTTTAAATATTATTTTAATAAATAAAGGCAACTAATTAGACACCATTGAGAAATTATTCATCCAGAAGGTTGGTTTTATTCAGCAGATCATTCTTTAAAACATTATTTTATTAAAATAATATTTTATCTGATCTTGCATTGTGAATGGTCATCTAACGTTTGCTGATTATTGCCTAAGTTGGTTCCAAGACTAACTTAACTTTATTTCCAGATTCTTCAAGATAATCCCTGGTTCTCAAACATAAATAACATTGCATGGTAATGTTGCATCACTCTTTTGGTCATGGTTTCAACCATCTTTAATCAACGTGTTTATATTGTACATAGCCCATTATTCTTTATTATTTAATTCTGCTTGGTAGCTTAGTTGGATTGTTTTAGCATGGTGAAGAGTTTGTTGATTGAAATATGTTTGAGTTTGAGTTGACTTATTTGTGTTAATAAATTCTTGTATTTTAAGAAATTGTGTGAATTGTGTGCAGAGTTTATGCTGTTCAATAATGTCAGAGCTTGGCTCACACCTTTCAACTTTGTCCTAATACCATTGCCTTACTGGGCTGGTATTCACAGGACAACCCTTAACAGACCGACATATTATTTGATAAAATATTAAAATATTAAATATTGTCAGATTAATAATCACAACACTAGACAGGTGTTAATCATTTATTTTCCCTATTCCCTGCATTGCTCATTTCTTCCATCTTTATCATTATGGTGTCTCAGTTTGTCTCCTTCCCTCATTTCTTTGGGCCTCTGTTCCTCTGAGCTTTCTTTTTCATCTGCTCACAACATGCACCTCCCCGCTCTTCCTTCACTTAATTTTCTGATCTCTTCTTTCTTTAATCTGCCATATTTATCTTGATACATTTGACTAATTGTAAATGGAGTTTTACCACCAGTCGCCCCAAGGGGAGCTGCTGTCCATCTCTGAAATGGTAACGTTTTTCTGTTTTTTTTTAGTTATTTTCTTACAATTTCAGAATTGAACTTATTCCAGAACTTAAGCAAAAAGAAGCATCTGGCAATAAATATGTAACATTTTGAATAGACAAAAGGGCATAATTGTTTTCATCAATTTTTCAGTTTTCATCAATAATTTCAGTTCCGGTGGAGCAGTGTGTAATTTACTGGCTCACTGTGGAAGATCCTTTAAGTTTAGAAATGTCCATCTTTATGTAAACCACAATGTTATGGATTTCTTTCCATGAAATCTTGCTCCATAAAAAATGCATTTTTGTGTCATTGCCATTTTTGATCCTGTGCGCCATGATGACGATCACAAACATGAAATATCACTTAAAAACATTGTACATTCAGCCAAGCCAACTGCATAAGAAAAAACAATCTTTAATGTGTGCCTTACGTCTTTTTATGTCTGTGTTAAAGCAGAGTTTATAATGAATTTATTTTAGTTTGTGGGACCACAGCAGCAGAATATAGTGCAATAAATCAACTGCTTTATAAACAACAGCAGTAGCTACAATAATATCTTTCAGATAGGTAACAAGTTATTTAGTTCTCTAAATGTCAGATATGAATGAGTGCAGTTTTGTTTAATTGTTTACATAAAAAGGAACACATTTCATAGTTAAACTGTCAGTGTTGCCCCTATCACATGGTAAACCCCCACTCAGAGCTCCTTCTTCCTGCACAATCACAGCTCATTTTTTATCTCAAGCCAAAGGGTTCCCATCTTCACAAATCTGTAGCCCCATTACCCATCATACCCCACACCACGACAACACTACTCCTGCCCATCAAACCTTCTCATTGCATCGGTCTGCTGCCTGACAATGTCTCAGTTAATAAGCAGATAAAAAGAGTGGCCTGTAAAGCTAATATCGCTGCAGCTTCTGACTTCATTATAGCTAAAAATCCTCTGGATTTAGTTTGCCACCAGCTAATGCTTTGTGGAAGGAGGAAAAGTGTGTGCATAAAGGTGTGTGTGGGGGTTTGTCTAATAAGGACAGATACAGAAAAATAAATACACAGGTGACTGACAGGAAGTAATCCTAACTTCACCAAGAAACCCAAAACACAAAAAATAATAACATTAAGAGTATTACTCATAGATTTTATAACATGATATAAAACATTTAGGTTAAGAGATGGATCAGAAAACTGCGTATGAGTAGGAGATCAAACATTTACCAGGACACCTAGTGGGTGATAAGTTCCACCTTACAGCAATTATATGGAACTGCATCTATTTTTATGGTTTGCCTTCATACTACCAGAGGAGCATGGTAGATAGGAGGATTTAATCAGGATATCTTCACAACATCCCTCTATGGAGGTTTACTGGGTTAATCCAACATAAGGAGGAGACCTGTCCCCAGAAACAGAGCTCAAAGAAGGTACTCAACTGTTAAGCCCAAAATTATTCATACCCCTGACGGAAGTTCCAGTTCATCTATATATGTCTATCTATCTATCTATCTATCTATCTATCTATCTATCTATCTATCTATCTATCTATCTATCTATCTATCTATCTATCTAAAGTATAACTGATGACATTTTAGTCCAGCAAACTTTTTATATTCGTTTCTTTATTTATTAATTTAGGCAAGTCAAGACCTTCCTCAAATCAAAAACAGACATATATCAGAGAAGCCCCTATACAAGGAGGGCCAGACTTTAGCAAAAGCTTAACATGGGATCAGTCTAGGGCCCGAAGGACTTGTCCACACACATACGTGGACAACATTGTTGGTACTCCTCGGTTAATGAAAGAAAAACCCACAATGGTCACAGAAATAACTTGAATCTGAAAAAGGTAATAATGAAGAAAAAATCTATTAAAAAGGAACAAATGAAAGTCAGACATTGCTTTTCAAACATGCTTCAACATAATTATTTTAAAAAATTAAATGAAATGAAATGAAACAGGCATGGACAAAAATGATGGCACCCTTAACTTAATATTTTGTTGCAGAACCTTTTGAGGCAATCACTGCAATCAAACGATTCCTACAACTGTCAATGAGACTGTCAATGAGACAATGAGACTGATGTGCCTTGACAAAAAGCTTTTGTCTCATCTGTCAATAGGAAATTCTCCCAGAAGCTTTGTGGCTTGTCAACATGTAGTTTGGCAAATTCCAGTCTGGCTTTTTTATGAATTGTTTTCAACAATGGTGTTCTCCTTGGTCGTCTCCCATTAAGTCCACTTTGTCTAAAACAATGTCGGATGGTGCGATCTGACACTGATGTTCCTTGAGCTTGAAGTTCACCTTTAATCTCTTTAGAAGTTTTTCTGGGCTCTTTTGTTACTGTTTGTATTATCCGTCTCTTTGTTTTGTCATCAATTTTCCTCCTGCGGCCACGTCCAGGGAGGTTGGCTCCATGGATCTTAAATTTCGGAATAATATGTGCTACTGTAGTCACAGGAACATGAAGCTCCTTGGAGATGGTCTTAAAACCTTTAGCTTTAACATGCTTGTCTATAATTTTCTTTCTAATCTCCTGAGACAACTCTTTCCTTCGCTTCCTCTGGTCCATGTTGAGTTTGGTACACACCATGTCACCAAACAGCACAGGGACTACCTGTAGCCCTATATATAGGCCCACGGACTGATTACAAGAATGTAGACACCTGTGATGCTAGTTAATGGACACACCTTGATTTAACACGTCTCTTCGGTCACATTATTTGCAGGGGTACCATCATTTTTGTCCAGGGCTGTTTTATGAGTTTATTTTTTTAAATAATTTGTTGAAGCATGTTTGAAAATGTCTGACTTTCATTTGTTCATTTTCATAGAATGTTTATTCATTATTACCTTTGTCAGATTCAAGTTATTTCTGACCATTGTGGGTTTTTCTTTCATTAACAGAGGGGTACCAACAATTTTGTCCACGTGTGTGTCAACTAGGTAGTTGGTAGTAGGTAGGTTTTCAGGTAGTAGCAACTACCTGAAAAAACTGATATCCCAAACGTAAACCAGACCCTTGAACCAGAGGGCTTCAGACATAACAACAGCTAGATTATAGGTCATGCACAACTTCTTCTTAGTTTTCACATTATCTCAGTGTATGTGTTACACTGTGACACACAAGCCCAATATAGATAACTTAATACAGCCCCCCATACACATATCAGTACACATTTACCACCTATAGAGGCTGTAGTGAACACTTTAAAACCTTTGAATGCAACTCTGTGGTCAAGGTGTTGGCACAATCCTACCAACTTGCACACATGGACCCAATTAATGAAGTTCAAACCTTCAGTTTTAACTTTTATCTGCATTTAGAAACATTATGGAACTCCCAAGAAATCCGTGCTTAGAACCTAAATTACTATCCTCACAGTATCTATTGACCAAAACTAAGTGTAAATGGTCACTATTGTAGTGGATCATGGTTTTTTAAGCACCTCACAGGGCAAATGATCTTTCTAAAGGAATTTAAATCCAGACCGGCAGCATTAAAGCAATTAGCTTCATGGGTCCTAAAGCCAGCAGGCGCAGAGATGAATGTATGTACATACATGAGTCTAAAATGAGAGGAAACATGTTGTGGCAGCAGCTAATGATGTATTAGACAGAGCAGAATTGTTCCTGAGCCTCATTCATCACAGAGAGATGGCTGATGGCCGAGCACATAAGTCAACTTCTACATCAGAACTCCCATGCTCCTGGGAAAACAAAGCTGACAAAACATTTGATGACAGAATAAATGTAAAGACAAATTCATGTTTAAATAAGAAGACGGGCTGAGGATGCAGAAATGAGCCAACCAGGCGGAGAGATGGACAGACAGGTGGAGGTGGACAGGTGACATGATGAACAGTGTAATTTTGTGAACAAGGCCTTCTTCCTCCCACTCTGTCTAGTTAACATATAAATTACATATACATATAAATAACCCAGAATGCAGCAGGATATATATTTAGGCTTATCAAAGCAGTAAAGGTCCAGATGAAACTGATAACACAGAGTACAAGAGAACAGGCAAAAAGTGGTGCTTTACTGCCTCATATTTACAATAAAAGTTTAACAAATAATTGTGATTTCAGGCATTATATGATTTTCTTTACCAGCTTCTCATATTGGACTAAGTCTCTCTTTGACCTTTTAAATGTTTTCCTTTCATTTTGAGTTTTAAGACCGTACTTTGTCAGAGTCAACACTCAGTCAATCAACTCAAAGCAGCCCAGGTCTATGGGCAATATGAGCATGAGATCAGGGGCGATGGGTTAAAAAAACTGAGGTAAGTTCACAGTATTTAACCAATCAGAGTCAAATAAACATTGTTTCCAACTGTCTTTGAAGAACGTATCAAGAATTTGTATTGGCTACTGGTTGTTGACTGGTGATCAGTCAAAATGCACCGTCTTGATTGACTGAGGGCAAGCAGGTGAGAACAGGTGAATGATGTAAACTGGCTCCGGATTAGGTTGAGCTCTGCTTAAAAAGAAAAAAAAGGACTGAAAATTTACCAAAAAGGTCCAGTTTATACAAAGTATCTTTGAAAAAGGTGAGATGGACACATGTTATCACACGATTGTAAGCTTGGTTGTAGGGATGAGTTTTCAGACGTTAATGGTACTTTAACCAGCCAGATGTATCTGGCAATAAGGAGGTGAAGAAATGAACAAGGAATCATCTCTAAAACTAAGAATTAGCCTATGGATGTCCTCACGTATTGGATTGGTGTTCCTATCAGGAAACTGCAATTACTTAATGGAACCTAAATAATTGGTATCAGAGAAACTACAGTTTCATCAGGAACTTTACAGCAGCCCCAGCCAGAAATGTAGCCGCATTTTGCTAATGTTAATCCTGATTCGCATGCCAATAACAATTTTATTAAGTTTTATTAGAAACTGACAAGTTTCTAATAAAAAGGGTTCTAATAAAAAAACTACAGTTTTTTAGATAATACCACTGAGGAAATGAAAGGACAAGAACCTGCAGTGACAAAAGGGACAAGATTAACATCTGGTGAGTTACCAAGAGGAACAACATTCTCAGAGAGAAGCCCACTGAAGCCATTTAAACATCTGGAACGTCTTTCATTTATCCTCTTAGGTTGCAGAATTTGCATTTCATGTTTTTACATGCTTCCTGAGGAGAGCCTGTGGTGAAAGTTCACAAGGATCATGTGTGTTTTCTAAGTCCATGGGGTTAAACTTTAAGGATTTTCAATGCAGTTAAAGAAAAAAATTCCCTTATCATCTGTTAATTAAATGTTCCAATGTTAAAAGAAGTTGTTTTACTGTCCCCACAGGATTTCTGTATAAGCTGTGGACAAATTATACGTAATTTATCTACTGTATGTGCATGAGCCCAAACTAATAGTTTGGATCAGCGCTGAATGTTCAGACATGGTGCAGATTTCGAGTTTGCAGAAAGACGTTTTATTTTTTTGGGGCAGATGGCTCAGGCTGTGAGTCACGCTGAATTCAAACACTCGACTTGTTTAATTTTAAAAACAACCATCAAAATGAGCATAGACTCCTCAACCAGCCAGTTTACTGACTCAGGGCTCAGCTCGGTGTTGAACAGGCAATGATATAAGCCCGGATGTAATTGTGTAGCTTTGGTTTTCTTTGGCTATACTTCTCAGATCCCATTTGCTTGGTGGATTATGACTTCGGTGTGCCAACAAACAGCAGCCTCTTCACCATCATCTGTCTCTCTCCAAACACACAGACCTCCGCCTTAGCAGCGCGATGTGTTAAACTGAGGTTAAGTGTGTGTGGATGCTGTACGTGAAGGTAGCCAAAGGAACACTCAAACATGTTGGCTGGATTTTAATTTTCTTCCCGTTTAGGCCAGAAAAGCTCAACCTGTCGTCTCTAAGGACCCTGCAAAACATGAGGAATAGAGGCAGCTTTCAGTACAGAGCATCAGATCGGCTATTTCGGGATCTACAACTGGTTTAGTGTTGGACAGCTATCACCACAGGTGCTCCAGTCAACTCCAACAGCAGGTTTCCAAACTTGGGAGGGAGCTCCAAATCTAATTAGCAGGAGACGTGTTTAATGGAAATCAACAGTTTGACCTTATTAACACACCAGATGGAGTTTGTACATGATAGAAGAGATATTGAATCATGAAGTCAATGAACATTTCTGCCTTGAAAATACAGCACTAACACTACTGTGCAAAAGTCTGTAGTCATTTCTCATTTCTTTATTTCTTGTCTTTCTGAGGGTCAGAACTGTTACTGTCTTTCTACATACAGATATATTTGCAGCAAGAATTCAAGTTGAACTGAGGTTTGCTTTAAATATGAGTGTTTTTAAAAGTTTACTTTAAGTTAGTACAGAGTAACAGCTTTAACCTGCTGTATTGTTCAGTTTCTAAGCTTTGTTATATTTTTCTAACCTTGGTGAAAGCAAACTAACAGTTTTATTTGATTTTTAGTTGAATTTTCTGGATACAGGATAATGGTCACATATATGGAAAAAGTCTGCAAAGGATTATTTGCGGTCTACATTTTTTACATCACAAAATAACTGGCATTCAACAGGAATGCACGTTTCAGAGCCATGGCTCTTTATATGACTGCCTCTTATTAATGCTTTTTTATCAACTATATAATATATATAATATATATATTATATAGATGTATATAGATTATATATTATATTATATATATTATATACTATATGATAATGTTCATGTCAGTTTTACTGTACCTATGTTTTTAATTTAATTTTAATGCTCCAGTTGAGATCAACAAGAGAGCAGTCTGACACAGTATTTCAGTATGATCACATCTATGTCATCCCACAGTGGCTGTGTGCTGTTTTTTTTTTTTCTTTTTTTTTTGCTGTGTTTCTCTCCACCTGCAGGGTGTGACTGGCAGGTGCAGTCGCAACAGTGGTTTCTCGTTGAGGCCAATCACCGGGGCTTCTTAAGGAGCAGGAACCTGGAGACAGGCGTCTCTGCCAGCGTGGTAACCTGACTGTGTCCTGAAGTTCTCTGTATTTCCTAAGCCTGCTCTAATTGAGTTCTTGTTCTGCTTTACAGATCTGATCATTCGCTCCTGTTCTCTGTATAACCTTGTGGAAACACCAAACCATTGCCCACCTGCCTGTCCACCCTCCAACACCGCGTGGTCAGCTGAAGCACTGCCACTTAAGAATAACAAAGAAGAAACGTCAGCACTGTGAAAATCTGTGCCACTCCTCCTGCCAAACTCAGCCTCCGTAGAGCAGATTTACCACTTCCAACAAGTCATCTTCCACCACCAACAGCAAGCTACCTCAACCTTATCCTGCACTACTCTCCATACCTTCCTCCAAACAACAAAAACCCTCTCTCCTCTCCTCCTCAGTGCCAATCCAACTGTTTTATACTGCTGTTCAGTCTCCCTAATTGTGTCCACACTCAGAATCAGTATGTCCAACAATGTGACAATCTGTCCACATCTTCTCCAAAGAGCCGTTGTAGATGCTCATGACTGTGGCCGTGAAGGATCTCCTTTAGCAGTCTGTCTTACAGCAGATCTGAGGAAACCTCTGACTGAAGACACTCTGTTGTTATACAGCAGTCTGATAAAGAGGATGCTCAGGGTTCTCCATACTGTTCTTCATTTTATGATCTCTGGAGGTTCCAGAGGAGTCTCCAGAACAGAGCCAGCGTTCTTCATTAGTTGTTGAGATTTTTTAAGTCCCTGGCTCTGATGCTGCTACCCCAGCAGATGATGGCAGAAGAGATCACACTCTCTACAACAGACTTATAGAAGATATGAAGCATCTTGCGGCAAACACCGAAAGACCTAAGCATCCTCAAGAAGTACAGTTTCCCTTCTCCATTCTTGTCGATGGCTTCACTGTTGCAACTCCAATCTGTTGTCCAGGTGAACAAGAAGGTATTTATACTCCTCCAACACCTCCACCTCTTCTCCCATGATGGAAATAGTGTCTGACCTATTCTTGTTTCTCTTCAAATCTACAATCATCTCCTTTGTTTTATTCACGTTCAAGATTAGATGATTGTTTCCATACCATGCCACAAAGCGGTCCACCACCTTCCTGTACTCATCTTCTTGTCCATCTCTGATCCACCCCATGAATGCAGAGTCAGTATTTCTGCAGATGACAGGAGTCTCTCTTGTCATCTCATGACACAAGATTTCATAATACTGCAAACATATTAGAACATAGTGGTCATTATAGCCATGATAATGTTGTCTATAACACTGTTTTGGTATTCTGAGTTAGATACATTGACTCAGGCCAAAACCTTGAGAAATCACCTAATAACATTAGTATGCTTGTGTGGCCAGCTGCTGACTGTTTTATTCTTTGAGAGGCAAAGGTATTGTAGGCTTCTTTCAGCCAGTGTACCGGCAGTGCACATCAACAGGTGGAGAAGGGGATATGCAACATTGCTCTATGCTTCTGGGATCTCAGTATAAGGCCTTTAAACTTTATTAATGGGATAACTTTAGCTGATTTGAAACTAACCTTCTAAGACCTTTGTATACCTTGATATTAGAAACTGGCCTATTTCAACGATGGATTGCTGGTGTCATATTAAGGTCATCCCATGGTCTTTAGTGGGAACATGTGACATGTGGGCTCGGTTTGGGTCACAATTGCAATTCACAAAAAATCTGATGAATCATAGGGACCCGTTTAAACAACTATCATATTCCCCTGAAAAGACATATGACTGCATTTTTCATTGAATCACTGTGTTGTTGGGGTCATCCATTTTGGTCGGGCAGTTCGACATGCACAGCTCAACAGACATCACAGCTCTGACGTCACCCGGGATTATAAAACCCGCAGAAAATAGACTTTTGTTGCCATTTCCAGCATTTCCATTGAAAGCTGGAAATCTGATATAAAAGGTCAGAAGATTTAAATACCGATCGAAGATCCCGCTGACACCCGACGCAAGTGAAAACCCACAGAGGGTTTATTTCCAAGGAGATAAGTTTTCCTCCTTGTTGATTCAGTCGACTAAACGGTTCTTCATATTATCCCCTTTTGGATGAGAAGTTTACTTTAAGTTGATCACGGACACGTGATCCCCCTCAATTTTCTTCAGATCTGACCAATCCTCAACAAGTAGAGAAAGTAATTTTGTTCTTTTTTTTATATATTAAATTGGGTCAGTATATTTAGAGGTCTGGGCAGGATGAGGCAAAGTTAAGGTGATTTAGAATCACCAGTAGTTAATCCAAGGTATCAACTTGTTGCATGCAAGACTGATTGAAGTGTTTTATGCTGAGCTGCTCTGATTTGTTGTGCGGCAGAATCGCAGAGTGCGGATGTGATCAGCAAGGTGAATGTTCATGTTTTTGTCCGGCTGATCCCAAATCAGCCAGGAGTTAGAACTTGGACTTTTAAAATTTTTCCATTCAAAACAACTGCAGTCTGGGCCTCGTCTGACCACTTCTTTTGTCCCAGTTTTATTACTGGATTTTTTCCACTGAGTTCCCGCCTCAGAGTTGTTTGACCCTTTGTTCGAGATTTGGGGCAATCAGCTGCTAGTGGTTAAGGGCACAGCCCACTGTTTACCAGCTGATCGCCGCAGTCGAGACATCAGCACACCAGGAGGACTTCTCTGTCCAAGTTAACCCAAATTGCACATTTTGTCCATAAAACTGTTAGTTTGATCCTTATAGAAACTCAATGTGCATATATTTTCATTTATTATTATTGTTAGGTAGTCATTTTTATCCCCTTTGTGAAGAATAGTGCTTGTTAATTAGGTGAAGGTTTTTGGACCAGAGTAGCAATTATATCAGGGCTATATGGCTTCAATAAATGTTCACATATATATTCAAGAGAAGTGTTAGTGTTTAGTTCATGCAAGAGTGATTTACCTGTCAAAATAAGGTCAAAGTTCCCCCACCTTCGGTGAAGCCGTTTGATAAACAGTGACATTTAGTGGTTTTGGTTAATAATTATCAATTATTAATGTCAGTCAGTCAGTCAGTCAGTCATTTTCTACCGCTGACTGACTCAATTATTAATGATAAATAACAAATTGTAATTATTAAGAGCTTTGAGCCCATAATCACAACACCAGAGGACATCTCTGATTTCTATTCATAAGTAATGATTTTTGGTTAAGAAATTATTTTCCTGAATTATGATTTTTAATTACGATTTTTGATCAATTTTAATTAATCAATAATCATAATCCTTACAGCGTTATCCAGGCCTCACCCAACTGACACAGAACCAACAGTGTGTTGATTTGGACAACTCTGTTGTCCGTTCAATGTCATGCTGGAATCACTGAAATACAGTCAGATTAACTTCCACAACTTGATCTGGATGTCTAACTCATTTGGTCAGTGAGGGGTTTTTTTATTATTTTTTTTCCAATTTATCCACCCAATATTTCGTACTGTACTTTGGATATAATCTGAAATGACTTCTGAAGGTCATTTTAATGAAAACTGTAATGATCAATAAGAAAATAGTTAACATGTTCCTAATCTTGAACTTGACTATTTATCTTTTTCTGACTTTTAGATTCATTTGTAGAGTACGTTTGGTTCTTCAGTCAGCTTCCTACAACAGTAGCTTTGTTTGAAAAAGAGGAAATGTTTGTAATTTTCTTATCATTACCCATCTGAAGTAGGAGTTGAACTGACTGCTTCAGGATGCTGTTGGCAGCTGCTTCAGTTTTTTTTTAATCAGTTTCTGGCAGAAAAACAACAAGTGAAACTTGGGCCTCACTGATGGTCTTTTTAACGCACATCTACCAACCAATTACAGTGAATAACCAACTAATCAGCTCATCTCTCACAGGCTCACTGAAACCCAGTAACAAAAAACTGAGTGAGTGGACATAAAACAACAACCCCTGCTGTGCCCTGAGTGGAAAACCCTGCAAAGAATAACTCCATAATATCTCTGGCTGCTGCGTTTAACCTCTTCCAAACAAATCCTTCCTCTTTGGATTCAATGACCTCCCAGAGGAGAGGAGTAGCCCACTGGTTCCTATCAGCCTTCAAGAGCAGCCTGGAGGGGTTCAGGGGTCGCTGCCTCATCCCAAAAACAGATCACCACCAAGGGGGGATTGCAGCGCCCAGTGGACAGCCTGCAGATCAAGGACACACTCATTTATCCGTGACAGAAGCAGTGGGGAAGATGAAAAATGTTGGACAGAAAGATGATGATTGTAACAGCAAAAAAAGTGTAACGGGATAAAAATGTGAGAAAAAAATGGGATAGAATAAAAGCAGAGGAGAATGACAGATCAGAGAAAAGAAAAGAGACACGAGGAGAGTGAGAGAACAGAGAAATTAAGAGAAAAAGAAAGCAGAGGGAGAAAGTTAAAAATAACCACGATTTAGAATGAAAGCAACAGCAGCAGTAGAGAAAGACAAGATAAAACAGATGATATTTAAGAAGACAAAATATGACAAAATTTTATAAGAACAAAAAAGCTCAAAATAGAAAAACAGAGGAATAGAACAGGAATATGTAATGGAGACATTAGAGGAGCAGGATAAGAGACCACGGAAAAAGCAACTCGGTGAACGTTCTATAAATGTTTCTGAGGATTAATATCTGTGTAAGGAAGAGCAGTTGGATTTGCATATCGGAGCAAGGAGCACTGCATTTATTATTGATAAGAGAAGAGCTCCAAAGAGCAGAGCATTAAACAAAGTTTGAGCAGCTGTAGCAGATAAAGAAGTTCTAATGTCTGAAATATCTGCATACACTTCCAAATCCTGCAGGAACCCAGCAGATCATCCAGTGTGTGAAGGCTTTGAGATCCTAAACTAGCTCTAAAGTCTGAGGTCTCCAAACCCTGGAGAAACCCCACTGATTCCAGGTTAAAAGGCTTAACAAAAACCATACAGATGTTGCAAATGCACCTTTTCATTTATATATGTGTATATTTGTACATTGTAAATATGTATATTCTGTAATGCAAAAACAAAAACCAAAGACGAAGTGTACCGGAGTCAAATTCCTTGTTTGTATGTACAAACTTGGCAATAAAGCTGATTCTGATTCTGATTAACAATCATTCCTAACCAGAAACTACAAAAAAGAAAACCCTCCGCTGTTGGTTAGGATAGTCTAATTTTCAGTGTTGCGCCTAAATATGGTCCAATAGTCCAATAAGTGTTATCATGAGTGGCCAGCCATTTCTGTAAAATCAAATTACAATTACTTTAGACACCCCCCCCCCCCCCCCCCTTTTTATTTGTTTCTTTATTTAAATACATCAGTGTTTACTTGAACTCTGTAAAACTGCAGGAATTGCCTGAGCTGTATGTGAGGAAGCTGCATGGATTTCAGCATAATTTAAAAAACCCATGCCTGTGGTTTGTGAAGAAGGGCAATGCTGGCAGGAATGTCCACATTTCATCCAGGATCTGAAGAGAACATTCCGAGCCACGCTGTTACAAGAAAAAATATTTTCAAATCCCAATGAAATATCTTGCTGGGAGCTGCAGAACTGCTGTGTTATTCACCCTTACCACAGGCAGTGAATCCAGGAAGGAATATAATGAACGCGGTACCCACCAGTTAGCCCCACCATGACTACACCTGCATTCCAATTCGGACCATCACCATCACTACAATAAACACCAGAGGGAGGAATAGAAAAAAACAATTCTATTCCTCTACAGCCTGAAATCCTGCAGAGGTAACTCTTTTTTTCAATACCTGGTTGTACTTTCAATTTTACATAAACTGAGTAAATTTAACTGCCTGGGGCTAACTGCAGTGATCTAAAAAGATGCTCAATCTGTGCTTTACTGCCTGCTGTAAACTGAGAAATTAGCAGACCAAACTTTAACCATGTATTCTTAAAAAAAGCTGCTTTCTACTGTGAGATGGTCGGGCTGCTCCACATACGTCTATCCTTGTGACAAGAAGGGGGCTATAAAATTTTTTAAAGCTAATAAAATTAGATATGACCATATTTTATTGTCTTCAAATTACATACCAGCAGGATGTTTTCCCAATCTATATATGCAAAGAATTTCTATATGGCTTTTATCCAAGCCTGGGAATGTAAAGAATTGGCAGCAACATTGATTAAAAAAAAATTCATATTTTTTTGTGCTCATCATTTTTTTTCCATTCCTGCAATGCAAACTGGTAGATTGACAGTGTGTAAAAAAATATTTTCACAGTTTGGAAAACAAGAAAACCTGACATTTCGGAGAGATTTTAAAACCAGGGTATGGTAACAAGTTATATATTGAAATAAAAGAGAAATGGTAGTTTAACCAAAAAATGCATTTTTAATTGGAGTCAATGACACAAAGAACAATGCTTGCTCTGTTTAGCTGAAAAGTGATGTAAAAGGTCTGTTTTCTTTGAAATTAATAGACATGCAATAATAGCAACAAGCTAATAACCATATTTTCAGTGTATGTACATTGTCCGAAATAAAGAAAAAAGAAAAAAAATATCAAAGCTTAAAATTCATCTCAGAATGCACATCCTTGCCAAATTTTATCACATGTTGTTAGGATCTGCCATTTTGGACTTTGTTGTGGTTTTGTGTTTGTTTACTTTTCAGCTACATGTTTCTATTTCTTTGGGTTTTGTAGTCATGTTTGTTTATTTCCTTCTGTTTCCTGATAGTTTTGTTCTCTCTCCTGCCTCCTAGTGTTTGTAGTTCTTTCTTCCCTCACCCATAGTTCCCTTGGTGGTTGCTTTTCCATTTACTTATTACTTAGAATGGTTTTCTCCTTATTATTATTATTATTACAGTTCTCTTGCTTCCTTGGGTTCTCTAGTTTAGTTCCCGTTTAGTGTCTCTGTTTTTGTTTATGTTTAGGTTATTTCTTATTGCTGCACTCTTCTAGTTTATTAGTTTCTTTTCGCTGTTACTCCTGTCATCATTAGTTTCCCCTTCAGTTATTTACTGAGTGTTCGTCTTCCTTTATGTTTGTAGTTCTTCCCAGCCTTATCCCTAGTTTAGTCCCCCGTGTTAGTTTTTATTGTTTCAGTTTGTTCTATAGGTTAGCTTGTAGTTATTGTCACACCTGTCTCTAGTTTTATTGATTACCTGTCTTTTGTTCCACATTGATTACCCTCTGTATATTAGTTGGTCTGTTTTCCTTGTTCCTCGCTGGTTTGTTGCGTCACCTTCCCTGCGTCAAGTTCCCTTTGTTTTTCTGTGCTCTGTCAGACCTGGACACCTGCATGCTCTCTGTTACACCCTGCCTGCCTGCCTGCCTTCTGTTTAACCAAACTTTTCTTAATAAATCATCGTTCTGCTCGCCTTGCCGTCTCCTTGCCTGCATCTGCATTTTGGTCCACAACAACCCCCAATTATGACACATGTATGTTTAATCTGTGTAATTTATATTCATTTATGTAAAAACAGAGCAAACTGACATATGGTGCAATCTACATCAGTTACTTA